>JAJEJO010002176.1:0-89861 GCA_020662805.1 Glaucomys volans
GTGTGTGTGTGTGTGTGTGTGGCGCACGCACATGCGTGCGCGTGCATGTGCGTAGAAGGGAGGTAGTTCTCCAGTAGGAAGATATTTATCTATGGGAATGAAAGTGATCTCCCATATTGACACAGGCTGGAAAAGAGCAGCACTAAAGGTTGTACTTTATCATCCTCAAAATTGCAGCTGAGGAAATCAACTCAGAGAGATCCATGTAATTTGGCGATGCAACCAGAGATGATGCACTCTGCTTGAACAATGGAGGGTCTTGAGTGGAGGGAGATAGGAATTTAAGATTCAGGCTGCTCATTTGTCTATTCCAGTTAACATCATAAGTAATTCAGTTGTTGCAGCTAACTTTTTAAACCATGAATCAATATTCCCATAGGGGGTCTGTCTGGGTGTGTGTGTAATATTTATATATTTATATATATTTGTAAATATACACACACACATTTTAATTTGCAAAAGAGTGAAACACTATATAATTATATATTTGCATGGCAACACACTGGTTTAAAAATAAATGAGGAAAGGTTATAAAAATATTTAATGACATTGCTAGTATGAGAAATGTTATAAAGTATACAAAATATGTAAATATAAATATGTATTGTTAAATATATATTGTTAAATATAAATATATATTTTTATATATAAAATGTACAAAATATGAGAAAAAGTTATCAATACATAAAGTGTTGTATATCATGTAATAGGAAACCACATGCAACAACATACTAGATTATTTTATTTTTATTATTCCTGATATGTTATTTCAAACATTGATCCCATGCTGGTTTCTTTAGGCACGTGAGTTCAACTGCTGTGTGTGAGGTGAAGCTGTAGGTAAATGCCAAGTGAGATCATAACTCACATATTTCTCAGTTACTAGAGAGGAAACCACTTTTCATGTCTAGCACAATATTTAGCTGATGGGTATTATATAAATATTTGATTCAAATACAAATGATTAAAGATTTGGGACGAATACAGAGGGAAGAGTTAACTTTTCTGGTAATGTTGAATGTACAAATTCTTCAGTGAGGAAAGATCCATATTTACATATTTCCTTTCCCTTTTGATCATTTTGTTTTTGTTAGTGAAATGCCAGTAATAAGACATTTCCGTTTCCTTTAGTATCTTGGCTGGGGATTTAGTCAGCAGGATTGGGTTAAGAATTCTAGGTCTGGGTTGTTTCTGCCTGAGTTTGCTCTCAACCTACTGCTTGCTAATTTGGAGACACTGGTTGAATTTCTTATGCTCTTGGTACCTCAGTTTCCTCATCTGTAATATTGGGATACTAAGAGTACCTGCCTCATGGTGTTGTCCTGGGAGTAAAATGGATCGGTGAGTTGGTAGATGTAAAGATGAGTCAGTGCTTGGATTCAGAGTAGTTCTCAGAAATGTCAATTACCTCTGAAGGTCCAAGTGCGCTGATGACAAAGTAAAGTTTACTTTACTTATGAAAATAGGGAATTCAAAGGCTTTCTAAGAGCACAACACTTCATGAGAAGTGTAATAAGAGAAATAAAGAGAAATAAAGAGTCTTCTCTCATTTAAGGGGATATAATTGTCATTTTAATTCCAGGGTAGGTGATCAAGACAGTGCAGCAAAACAGGCCAGTTTACTGTGCTCCTGGTGGTCAATGCTGTACTTCATCACTGTCGATGGGGTGAGTAAGAGAATGGCTTTGCTCAGTGAGGGGACCAAATGAGTCACTACAACAGAACTGATTTAATTCATTTTAGCTGACTTTATTCATTAATTTTAATGAATTCTTTTCATGAAAACTTGCTAGAGACAGAAGTGCATAATTGTTTTGAATGCGTAGTTTATGCTGCAGTAGAGCAGAATTAGACGTTCTCATCACAAATGGGAAGGCACCCATCACCACTCCCATCCCCACAGGGCTCCCTGCCCAGGGCACTGACATTCCCCACCCCTCAGGAGGCGTAACTTTGCATCATTTACTCTTTACAAGGTATGTATTGCTGTGTTCAATTGCTTCATGTGCATCACAGAATATGTTCTTTACAACAATATTATGTGGTGAGTTTGATTTCTGTTGACAGATGAGAAAACTAAGGCTAAATAGTGGCACTCATTTTCAAACCCAGATTTTTATAATTCTCCCTTCAGAACCTGCCTGCCAGAACCTTGACTTTTGCCCAGTAAAGCTGATTTTGGACTTTCAACCTCCAGAATGGTAAGAGAACATGTTTCTCATTTTTTTTTTAAACTACCAAGTTTGTGGTAATTTGTTATAACAGCATGACAAACTGAAACATTCATAGAGCTTTCACTCTGGATGAGGCAACAGAGGTAAATAATAATGACAACAACCAATCAATCACAGTGTATGTTAGCCGGTACAGGTGCTATGGAATAAAAGAGAAACGCATACAGGGTGAGAGGAGTGGAAAGTGCCTGACTTAGTTGGATTGAGAGGGATGCGGGCAACAGTTTACATTTTATCTAGAAGAGTCAGAATAGACTTCATTGAGAAAGTGAGTTTTGGCATAGACATGAAGTTGGTAAAAGAGTTTGCTAAGTGGGTATCTATGGGAAACTATTCTAGGTGGAGAGAACAAGCAGTCTAGGGTGTGTGCTTTGGAAAGCAGCACCACCACCACCAGTTGAAAAAGAGAGAAATAAAAAGATTAGAGAGGTAACTGCAGGCTAGTGCAGGCCATGTGAAGTTTACTATTGGGAAGAAGAAATTATTTTACAGATTTACTAGAAATTATTTTCCAGGCAATAGCAAATATCTGGTCAATTCAGCTAAATAGCTTTCAGTTGAAAATAATTACTAACAGAATGAGCTAGAGGATAACTATATAAGGCACACTTCTTATATTAGTTTTAAACACCAAATTATTTGAAAGAATGAAATTAACCAACAGATTGATTATGTGTGTGAAATGCAAGTTTTTCCTAGCTTTTTCTTTTAAAAAAATAGGTTTTGGGGTTTTGAAAATTTTTATTTTTAATTGACACCTAATAACTATACATATTTATGGGATACAGCGTGATATTTTAATACATATACACAATGTGTACTGATGAAATAATTTTGATCACCTCAAATATTTATCACTTCTTTGTGTTGGGGACGCTTAACATCTTCTACCTGTCTGGACATACACAGTAAATTGTTGCTTCTGTGGTCTCCCTGCTGTGCCAGGTACTACACTAGAGCTTATTCTTCCTTGCTAGCTATATTTCAAAGAGCAACAGATAAGATGTTCCCATAGTGTTTGAGTGTAAACATATAAGAAATCTATTGGAAACTAAAGTTCATCTGACATCACCTTCTCTTTCTATTTTATACTTTTTGATTGATTATTTTAAACTCTTATTTTCATGATATAATTTCTTATTTTTTTTCCTTCTTTTCTTTAGCATGTAGATTACTTGGTGCTATGCCTAGATCTGATGTGTTTAAACTATGGCATATTCTATGTGTGAGGCAGGGATATAAAAAATAATGACTAAATTTTAACTGGCTGAGTTAACTGCAGGCCTGTGTGGCAGAAAAGCCTGGCATGGTCACCTGGAGCAGATGCCCTGGCAAGTGAAGGCATAGCCACACAGTGACTGCCAACATGGTCCTGGCCCAGTGGTCAATTTCATATTCCAAGTACCCTTAACAGCACCAAGGTTTACCCAATGTGTTTTTCATTCCACACTCTGGATGTGGTTAAATTCTAAAATCACCTGCAGATGTGGAGTAATTATAAGTTCAATTTTGCATTCTTCCTCCCATGTTATATTTGGACTATGTTTACTATGCTAGTTCTATCAAAGATATCTTGCTCACTTAAATCTGGGCTATAAAATATGTGGCAAACTCCAGAAACTCTTAGGCATCCAGAATTTTCTTCAATATAAACAAATAAATACTTGCTGAATTATGAATAAACCAATGTTTGAATTAACTGGGAGTGACTATTCTTGGCTTCCCTGGTGACTTTTTACTTTTAGTTTTTGCAGATTCCTGGTCTGTTCTGATATTAGGTGTAGACGTATCAGTGTCTTAGACCACGGGCAAGGGAATTGGAGGAGGCCTTGATTATGGGGACCTGGGATGAGTTCTAGGCACCTGCTTCTCTAGTGAGCTGAGTCATCCTCTAATCCACTACATTTACCCACTGTGTACAAGTGGGCGTCTCATGTGGTTTCTTATTCATTGTGTGACTGGTATCTGTGTGAAATGTTATTCTATTCAGCTGGTTCCCTGACCATGTTCATGGTATATAGAAGGGCAATTTAATTTAGTAGGTCAAGGAATAGGGTTGGGGGTTTCTTATTAAGGTTCTCTGGAGAAATATAACACACAGACACATATACACATATGCATGCACATACACACAGAGGTATTTATTTATATATTTTATTGAGACATGGTATTTATACATTTTTATGGAGTACAGGCTATAATTTGATACAGGTATACAAAGCACAATGATCCAATTAGGATGATAAAATTTGCATCTTCTCAAATATCAACCATTTTTATGTGTTACAATTTTTTTTTTTTTGTATTAGGGATTGAATCCAGAGGCACTTCACCACTAAGTTATATCCCCAGCCCTTTTAACTTTTTATATGGAGATGGGGTCTCAATAAGTTGCTTAGGGACTCACTAAATCTATGGGGCTGGCTTTGAACTTGTCATCCTCCTTCTTCAGCATCCTGAGTTACTGGGATTATAGGTGCCTCTCCATGCCCAGCTGTGCGTGTTGATAACTTTTGTATTATTCTTTTCCAGCTATTTTAAAATACATCATAGATTGTTTTAATCAATGTTTACCCTACTGTGCTATAGAAAATCAGAACCAATTCCTCCTTTCTGAGTTTCGATGCCCCTTATCTAGCATATTTCTGTCCTTTCCCAGTCTCTAGTGACACTTCTAGTTTGTTCTTTTATGAGATTGCCTTTTTTGTTTCCACATGTCATCTTTCTGTGTCTTATTTATTACACTTAACGTATTATCTTCTCATTCTATCCATTGCTGCACATGATGAGTTTTATTCTTTTTTATGACTGAATAATAATTTTGTTGTGTATATGTGCCACATTTTCATTATCCATTCATCCATTGATGGACCCCTTGGTTGATTCTATTATCTGGCTATTGTGAATAGTGTTGAGAGTGCTGGTATCTTTTTGATATAATTATTTCATTTCATTTAGATATATACCTTGTGATGGGATTGTCAGATCACATAGGAGTTCTATTTTTAGTTTTTACAGGAATTGGCTTATGTTATTATGAAGGTTGATAGTTCTAAAATTTTCCACACAGCACAGCAGATTAAAGATGAAGGGAAAAACAGATGCAGTTCAAGACCAAAGGGCACCTGCTGGCACAATCTCCTCTTATTCAAGGGGAGTCTCTTTGTTTTATTCAGGTTTTCATCTGATTGGATGAGACCTGCTCCCATTATGGAGGGAAATCTACTTTGCCCAAAGTCCACTACCATGAATGTAAGTCTTACCCAAAAATCTCTTCATAGAAACATTGGGAATGATATTTGACTAAATATCTGGTCTCCATAACACATAAAATTAATCATCAGAAGGGTAGAGTCAGAGTGACCTCTGAGTTTGTTATCCAAAGGATCAGTACTTGGTAAACTGGTTATTTGCATGTATGTGTGTATGTGTTTATAAACTGTGGTTATTTTCTTTTTGTTACTTTAGTTCTTCAAAAAGATTGGATAGTCTCTTTGGGTTTAGCTATGCATTAGAAATTTTGTCTGTGTGGCAACTATAGCATTTAGATGAAATTGCACACATCTCAGGAATAATGACTTACTAACAATGATTTAAGTTAGAAGGTCTAAGAATAAGCTGAAGATCATGCGATGAAGTAAGGGATATCTTATCATCTCCATCTTCTCTACCATCTCTTCTTATCAGATTCTATTTCCAGCCAGAACAGATTCTATTTCCAGCCAGAACAAAAATTATTACACTAAATCCAAGTTCCTTATAATTTTACATACCATTTCACTTCTTCTGTTTTGCATTACTTATAATTTATCATTGCACTAGAAATACTAGAGTATAACATTCTATTGAATTTGTTTGATTTTCAAAAATTCCTTTACATATGTACTTACAGAGATGCATGCATGCATTAATTTAAAACATTTCATTGATGTCCACACCCACAGGTAGTTAATAATGAGTAGGGATAATAAGATAAGAACACACATATCATAATGCACAATAGAGTAATACTTCAGAAGGAAGAAAAAATTGTTTGTCTTAGACTTCAGAGAAAGAACATTTCAGCTTGGAACAAGATAGGAAGAGGGACATTTAGGGATGGATGATCTGATGGAGGAGGTAATGAGTGAATGGGGCTTTTAAGTATGGGCAGGATTTACATGAACTGAACTGAGGTAAGGACATTTTGGGAAGCAGAAATAGTGGGAGCATGGGTTCTAAGGTGAGAAAGTCTGGGTGTATTTGGAAAAAGGGTTAAAGTATAGGTCAAGTGAAGGGAAAAAATATTACACTGAAACAAACTGAGGAACTCTTAGTAGTTTGAATACAGAAACTGAATTTTTTACTTGATGACTAAAGTTACTGAAGGATTTTAAGCCCACATTTCTATTTGAGGAAGACTTTTGTATTGATTAATAATGATAATGTTATTATTGTTTATAATTAAGTTATTCCTTTTACCATGTAAAATTTTTCAAGCTAAGTTCCCAAAATCCAACTGATCCTAGCAATGTTAGTTAGCTTTCCATTACTGTAACAAAATAGCTAAAATAATCCACTTAAAAAGAGGAAAGGTTTATTTTGGCCTCCACCAACAAGAGGGAATTCACCAGAAGATTTTCCTTAGACAGGAACTGGAACATTGCCTGGGTCTCTACTTCCTGACCAGTGGACTAGAATTGCACCATTGGCTCCTCTAGGATTCCAGTCTACTGGACTTGCCAGCCTCCGTAGATGTGTGAGGCAATTCTTTATACTAAATCTCCCTGCTTTCCTCCCCCTACATCCTGTTGATTCTGTTTCTTTGAAGAGCCCTGATTAATAGACCAACTTAAAGACTATTCTAGCCTATCCATTTATCCTCCCTTTCTCTACTTTCCCTTTTGATCTCTAGGGCAAAGGTGAGACATGTAGAACTCATAGTGGTCAAGTTACTGGTCTAAGATCATCATCTACTTAGTGATGTAATTTGCATATTGAGGTATTGGTGGGTTGGGGAGAAAGGGGGTGTCAATGATGACGAATACATTGCTTTGCTGGATAGCCTTGTTTAAAGGAAGAGAGATTGTCAAGAAAATGTACACATTTTAAGATAAAGTTTTATCCTCATTTAATTGTGTTTAAGGCATCAATCAAACTCTGACAGGTATGCAGAGTGCATCAGATGTGCAGGAGGCATTCTAGAAATGGAGACATTCCTGTCTAATGATTTATCCTACTGAGAACGAAGATTTAACTATATGAAAGAACAAACTTCCCCATGTGTGAAAAGAAGTTTCTTTTGTCAGACACAATGTTTGGACAGCAGTTTTGCTCCCTCTGGTTAGTAATGACTGGCCTTGACTGACATTTTCACAAGATAATGTCTTTTTATGGTCAGAGAAATCACACTCAGAAACTGAAGTTGTTTTTTTTTCATATTCAAAATACTCATGATAATACAGAGTTTTTTTATTTTCAATTTGATTTTTTTGAAAATTTTCAATAGAAGTCACAATGTCATTCATGTTAGAATAATTACTGGCTTTTAGAAAATAAGGTGTGATGCTTCAATTATATGATATGAAACAAGTGGAGAATACGAGTAATTAGTTGCAAAATTCAAGCTGGAAATGACTTTTCCTTCCACTTTTTAAAAAAATTTCTGTCTCATGCTTTGGATAATTCAAAAGTAACTTTCTTTGTTTTTTATTTATTCTATCTCTGCTAAAGTTTAAATCTTAAATGTCACCCATGTGTTGAAGGTTTGGTCCTCAGTCTGTGGTGCTGTTTGGAGGTGGTTGAACCTTTCTGAGGTGGGCCTAGTGAAAGGAAGCCCGTTCACCAGGAGAATGCCCCTTAAGTGGATATTAGGAGCCTGCCACCTTTGCCTCCTGTCTACCATGAGGTGAGCAGTCTCCTCTGCTCTGCTGTGTCAGTTAGCTTTTCCAACTTACAAGGAGGACAGATTTGTTTTGTCTCATGGTTTTGGAAATCACAATCCATAGGCAGAACACCATGGTGGGGAGCATGTGGTGGAACAAAGCCACACCCTTCATGGCAGGTGGGAAGCAAAGAAAGAGGAAGTGTCTTGGGTTCTGGTGTTCTACATCAGCCCTTTGGGGACATTTCAGACCTAAACTATAGTACATGTACTCCTACCATGATGTTCTGCTTCATCAAAGGCCCAAAAGCAACAGAACCAACTGACCATGGACTGAAACCTTGGAAACCATGAACCAAAGTAAACTTTTCCTCCTTATATATATATTCCTCTTCAGGTATTTTGTCACAGTGATGGAATGACTAACATAGTATATAATCTTTATGCTTTAGTTCATATTGTTTAGAGAGATACAATCTGAGATAAGGAAAAAGCACAAATGTAAATAGTTATTTAAAACATTAATGAGCACCAGCAAAAGAAGTGTGCTAATTAATGGGAAACCCAAATATATAGAGGACACATACTCTTTGCCAGTTGAACAAATAGGAACATTAACCAAATATTTACTGATTGTATGTTATAGCCCTGGCACAATAATAAGGGATATGTAGATGTCTAAGACCCACTTGCTGCATTCAATGTGTAAAAGGTCAGAGACAAATTCAAAACCAAATTCAAAAAAGTGCTGTCAAGTGTACTAAAACTTTAAATATAAAACTTTCCTTTGTTTTGTGGTCTTTCCTGACTAGTTATGGTGGTTTGTTTATTTGCTCTTTACGTACGTTCTAAGTAAATGAAATTAAAGTGTTAAATTATTATCATGGCTTTTATTATTCATCTTTATGTTGTGCAATGCTAATATAAATGCAAACAGAACATTTCATTTGGTTGCAGAATCACCAAAATTATGCAATTTGCATTCTGTGGCTTGTCCTCGAGGGTTCCTCTAACTGGTCAGAAGAGAACATCTCAGGACAGAATCAGGAGGGTGGGAAGGAAGAATAGAGGACCCCTTTAGGGTTAGAGCTGGCTGAGGGAGCACTTGGGTCTAGGATACTCCTGGGGCCAGTGCAGACCCCACTAGGCAGTGAAAGATCCTGCTCAGTGATTTGGGTGCATTGTGCTTGGTTGGACCTGATGGCTACTGGATTTCTCTCCTCACCTTCCAAGGGACTTATGTGTTGAATCCAGACAGGGAACTGGGTGCTGGCAGTGGGTAGGTCAAGCTAGGTGTTTCCCAGTTGCATGAATCCAACACCCTAATCCATGGTAGATAGATAGATCCTAAAGATTTTTAAACCTCTGTGCCAGTACTTAAATGAAGAAGAGTGAGAGCTTTTCCCCAGAACCCCATGTCTCCTCCAGAGAGGAAATGGCAACTTCCATGCCCTGCCTTGAGATGCTATGAAGTGTCTGTGCCTGAGCCCAATGCTATTCAAGCTTAAGAGCAAGCCCCTTTCCTGGTGAAGGGTGGAAGCAGTCTCCAGGTGGGATAGGAATGGGAAACCTGAGGGGTGGTGTTTGGGATGGGGAATGGGTGGCTGAGAACCTGCTCTAGGGAGGCAGAGCTGTACATAAGGTGGATGTTTCAAGCCCCTGGTGCACATTCTATGACCCCATTGGACTTCACTTATTAAACACAAATTCAGAGATGAAATTATTAAGAATGGCAAGATGGTGACTGCAGAGCAATGACCCAACATGCGGAGTCTTTCTGAACTGCAGACCCAGTGGGACAGCATTGGGTGAATATCCAAGAAACCAGTACTTCTGTCAAGTTCAGGTCTTTTGACATCATTGCTCTCATGTCCATGATGGCTCCATCTTTCAGGGAAAGCAGTTTTTTTCTCCTTGTTGTGATAGAGGAACAGTAATCCTACCATTATTTCCTTCTTCAAGGTTTCTTTACCTGAATTGCAGTCCTAGACCACTTTTTAATGATTTTAGGTGATTTTCTGTGCTTTTTCAGGGATGGCCTCATCATCCTTCAAGATAGTTTCAGATTTGCTCTGGATTTAGATGCTGGCATTTTAAAGTTTTACTAATGTGAAATTCACATGAAAATTGCAGTCAAGTCTTGATTGCATGCATCCAGGGAGTCAAGATGACCCCTGATAATCACTCAGCCACAAAAGGGCATGCCCTGACAGCTGCCTGTACGTGAACAACCCTCTGTGTCCAGATGGAGTGTGCAGGAGAGCCTTGGCTGCTTGTTATCTTCAGTGACATGGGTCAGCGTGGGCCAAGGTCAGGGGCTAGGGAACTGAGCAGACCTGGAACTGAATTCCTTCTCCATGGTTATGTGATTTAGCCTATCAATCTTTCTGTGCCTTAGTTGCCCCATGTGCAAAAGAAGGATTATGTTTTTTCCTTTGCTTATCAAGTTCTTGTGAGACCTAATTGAATAATATATGCAAAATGGTTAGCATGGTACTTGGTTGGTGTTCAATAGATGTGAATTTTATATCTTTTAATATGTAAACATGAACAAAAAGGGTAAAAAGGGCAGTTTGTTACCACAGCACTGTTCTACTTTTGGCACACTGCTTTTGGGGCCACTGTGCCTTCAGACATTTCTGTGATGCTGCATCTGGTCCACTCCTTTCCATATTACAAACATTTGTTACTTTCTCCTTTGCCAAACACTGTCTGATCTATGCCTCACCTGCTGAGGGCCATTAAAAGAAAAAGCTAACCAGCTTTTTGTGTCTTAGTTGGATCTAGGTATCTATGCCAACTATTGAAGTGAGATAAAATTCTAAAAGAGCAAATAGAAGTCTGATCAAGGATGAAGGTAAAATAGAAAAGAAGTAAAAAGTGGAAGGGGTTAACAACTGACAAAAAGTGGGACTTAATCATATCTGCTTCTTCAATATCCTTTGCAAAATGCCTTGCTCACCTTAAGAGTGAAATCAATTTGTAGAATGGCAAAGGAATCCAGGGCTTTGGAGGGAATGTCCAGGATCGGGGTCCCAGATAAAGGGAATACACGGATAGGTAAGAGGTTGAAGGGTGTGGACACTGCCTCTTGTCCCCAGAGTGAATCAGAAAGAGCCTAGGACTTCACAGCTTGTGCTGTTTCACTCTTTCACCATAGCTGTGTGATCTTGGGCAAATCGATGATGCTCTCTGACCTTCAGTTTCCTCACTTCTTTTCTCTATAATGAGCATAAAAATAATTATGTGGTGCCATTCCTGTGCACATTAGAAGAGCCTGTCACAGTGTTGGGCAGAATAGAAGAACACTACATATGTTCTTTCTATTGAGCTTCTTCCCAACCTCTCCTTTCTTTCTCCCAAAAGAAAGAAAGAGAGTTAACAAAAAAAGTGCCACCATTGGTCTGGAATATTGTGAAACAATGTTGATGGATTATTACAAAACCTTCTGCACTGAAAGCAAAACAATATGGACATCTGTCCTTCTGGTGGTAGAGTTAGCAGCAACAACCTTGTAGCTAAAGGACGCACTTCATGTTTTATTAAACCCAGAGGCAGTGTGAAGACTTGATAAGAGTGGAGGTTTTGTGGTCACACAGACTTGGCTTTGTCATATGTGCTTGCCATTCTAACTAGCTAAGTTACTTCTTTGTGCTTGGGGTTCCACACTGGTAATATATCTACTTCGTTTATTTATTTATTAATTCCTGAGCATCTACCATAGTATGTGAAGGTGCTGGAAACACAATGATGAGCAGACTTGCAGCCAGCACAGGGTATGCTAACTTGTGGCTGCTAAACCCTGTAGACTAAATAGGAGTCAGTGGATGCTTGAGGAGTTGGAGGAAGATTGGGGAAGACAGGGGACATCAAGTGTATGAAGACATGCGTATTTCAAGAGCTGAGGATGTCAGCTGACCCTGAGTCCTAAGGGTAAGGAATGGGGTTAAGCCTTGGAGGGAAGGAGCTGGGACAGATTAGGAAGGACCCTGAGGTCACATTAAATAGTTCAGAGTCTATCCTAGGGGTGAAAATAGAGCTTTCCAAACACTACTTTCCAAGGGACTAGAGTTCAGGGAGACCCACTGAACATCCTTGCTTTTCTAGAAGATTCATAATGTACATTAGTATCTGCTAATTTCCTATAGTAAATTCTGTTTAACATTTGTTTAACAGTAGCCCCCGAATCTAACTAATACTAAGTATCTATATCTGTATTTATATCTGCATCTATATGTATTATGAACTGAAACTCCAAAGAATCTGCCTGGGAGAAATAATGAGAAATGGGAAGCCATTTCAGAGTTGTAAATTGGGGATTAATGTAACCACACTTTCGTTTTATAAATATACGGTCTTATCTGCCATATATGGAGCTCTGATTACTCTTCAAACTACTTAATTCAATGAATTCTCATAACAAGTCTATGTGGTGGGTTTTATTATTATTATTATTATTATTATTATTATTATTATTATTGCTAAAATGAGGAAACCAAAGCATAAAGAATCTTGGTATAATTTCCAGTTACAAAACTGGTTATAAGTAGAAGAGCTTGAGTATGAACGTGGTCAATGTCTACTTTAGGGCCTGCCAAAGTACAGGACAGTCAGACTGCATAGGAATGTTAAATTGGAGTCAAGTAAGATTGAAGACAATTAGGACGGGGTTGTGGCTATCATTTGAGTAAGGGATGATGTTCACTTGGACTTCATACAATTTTATAGAGGATTAAATGTTTAAAGCACATAGTATAGCTTTTATTGTTGGGTAAATAGTCAACAAATGATAGTTTTCTATGTATATATGGGAATTAGATATGAAACTTACGTGTTCTAGATTAGTAGGGGAGGCAGGATATGTAACTTTGCCGGGGCTGTCATAATAAAGTATCACAGAAGGGAAATTCAACAACAGACATTTATAGTCTCATAGTCTGGATTCTAGAAGTCTGAAATTAAGGGGTTGGCCGTTCAGCTCCTTTTGAGGGCTGAGGGAAGGATCTGTCCCAGACCTCTCTTGGTTTGTAGTTGGCCACATTCTTGTTTACTTTTTGTTTTCCCTTTATACCTGATCTGTCTTCAAATATCTTCTTTTTGCAAGGATACCAATATTGGGTTAGGGCCCACATCACAACCTCATTTTAACTTGATTACCTCAACAAGGATTCTATCTTCAACTAAATTTGCATGCCGAGGTACTGGGCATTAAGAGTTTGACATATACATGTTTGAGGACAAAATTAAAACTATAATAGAGGGATTATTTTATGATGACATCACAAAAATTAGTTATCCATATGGAGAAAAAAACCCCTCACATCATATTCAAAAATCATTTTCTGAAAGTTTAAAGACTTAAATGAAATGTGAATGGCAAAATGATAAAATATTTAGAAACTATATAGTAGACTATTTTTACACTTCAGGGTATGGAAGGGCTTTCAAAATGCAACACCAAAAATACTAAAATACAATACAAGAGATGAGATTTAAAATTTTTAAATTGACTGCATTAAAATTAAGGCTTGTTAAAAAAAGCAAAAAGAAAACAAAGAGGCAAACTGATCTGGACAAAGATATTTGCAAAATATGTAACTTTTAGAAGGTTAGTTTATCTAACAATTAAAAATCAATAATAATAAGAGAGTCCAGTAAAAATAAGACAAAAGAGATGAATAGACATCTCATTGGAGAAGAAACATGGATACAAAGGGAAATGTAGTTTAAGCCCACAATGGGATGAGATGTCATTTTACAGCTATCTGGTTAAAATTAAAAGCTAGACATAAGCAAGCTTTGTTATGAATGTGGATGAAGGGGAACTCAAATAGATACTCTCATGCCTTATGACTATAATTTCATTTTAGGTATATATCCTAGAGAAATTCCTACACACTGTGATGTGTGCAAGACTATTCATAGTAGAATATTTTATAAAATTGGGGAAATAAACCCAATGGCTATGGAAAGATAATATTTCAAAAATATGAATATCCAAATATTGGGATATTATAGAACTTTATAAAAGAATAATTTGCTACTGCATATATCAATAGGCATAACTTTAAAAAATCTTGCCTGAAAAATCAAGTTGCAGAAGGTTACATTACAAGGAAAATTAAATAATATGTTTGTTCATCTCTTTATGTGATTAAACTATATAAAATCACAAGAGAATGATGACACAAATTCAGGACAGTGGTTAGCTAGGGGAGGGACACAGAGAAATGGAAAAGAAGGAGAAGTATGCAGATAGATATACCGTTATCAATATTCTAACACAATCTTTTACTATGGGTTAAACTGTCTTCAGAAAAGATGGTGAAGTTCTAACCCCCATTATCTCAGAATGTTTCCTTATGGGGAAATTGGATCAGAGTAGATGTAATTAGTTAAAATAAGGCCATTTTGGAATAGGTGGGATCCTAATCCAAATTGACTGAGGTCTTAACAAAAAGATGGACACAGGAGGATGGTTACACAGAGAGAATGACCTGTGAAAATGAAGGTTGAAATTGAAGTGATGCATCTAGAAGCAAGGAAAATCCAAGGTTGCCAGCTAATCACTAGAAATAGGCCAATGGCCTAGAGCAGATTCTCCCCCATGGCTCTCAGAAGGAACCAACCTTGCTGATATCTTGTTTTTGGACTTCTATCTTCCAAACTCATAAGACAATACATTTCTTTTTTTTCAGCTCACCATCAGAAAAGATGGTGAAGTTCTAACCCCCATTATCTCAGCTCTTGTGGTACTTTGTTACAGCAGCTCTAGGAAACAATATAACTCTTGCTTAATTGGGTAGTAGGCTCATGGGTTTAGTTTATTTTCATAATTCTCTATTTGCAAATGTGTTATACATACAACTTTTTATGAATCCAATAGTTGCAAACAAAAATAAAAAGACAAAAGTTATTTTCATTACTACCAAATTGGGCATGTTTCCAACATTAATCTTGATGGCAAATTCCAATAAAGCTTTTCTAGACAGTTTTATTAAAACTACAAAAAACAATTTCCAGCACTCCCCTTGGTTTTTATGGAGTTTTATTTCAACTTCAATGTCACCAAATCCCTATTCTCTGACTTACAGCTTGCACATCTTCTGAGCAAAGTGTCCTACATCTAATCATGAACCAAGACTGCAAAACAGACACCTGTCATAAATTATCTCCTTGTACACAGGCTGGCATCAGCTTTGCCTCCATTTAACAAAAGGTAATTCTGGATACCTAAAATCACATCAAGGTTTTAAGCATGCATGCCACAAAATTAAGTGCATTCTCCTAGCCTAGAAGCCAGAGCAAGGGCTTGTAATCTCTGTTCACACAGAGATTACACACCTAGGAAACAGTTCTGGCATAAAGCTAAGTTCTCAGTGAACTTGCTGAAGGATATACAAATGGTTAGTTTTATTATAATGCTACTCCTCAGAAAGAGCAATAAAACTATACTGCTTTTCAGGTGCCCTTCCCCCATAGATTTTTGGTTTGTTATTTGTCCTCATGTGATGATTCACCAGTTCTCAAGGGCCCATCTTTGGGGACTATGAATTGGGGATCAGATTTGGGTTGCATAAGCCCTGTCACATTGTCTATCTCTGTGTGTATTTTTTTTTGAAGGTAGCTAATTGTTTATTCTTCCTTATAGATTAGGAACTTGCTTTCCTAAAAATAATGTATTCCATTTTCAGGAGAAGACATGTAGGTGCTCAGGGTCTTTTATTAATGGTCAGGTGAAATATGTCTTGTTTAGAGAGTGGACTCTAGGAATTCCCATAACATATGCAAAGCAGATTTTAAAATATAATGTGATTTGTGCAGTACTTTGAAAATGAAATGAATATTCCTTTGAATATACTACATAATTAATGTTATGATTTGACATTGAATTAATGAGATTTTGTTTTTCTTTTTTTAATGCAGTACCTACAGCAGCTATTGTGAGGTGATCCAGTGAAAGTCTGAGAGTTTCAAGATGCAGGACTATAATCCTGGAAATGCTCACTGGCAAGATTTATCAATTTAAACAGCATTTGGTGAGTGTCACACCTTGTCCTAGGTGAGATTAGAGAGATGAACAAGACTCCTGAAGAATTCATTTCAGTGTGAGAGAGATAAGGAAACCAATAATTGTAATGAAATGTGATGAAATGTTATTAAAGGAAAGAGCCATGTTCTGTGTTGCTTACATTTTCAGTGTGGCTTACTACCCAGTTGTTCTTTGGATATGGGCCATCTGGGTATAATATTTCGCTATAAAATATTTAATTAACCAAACATTCACTTCTTTGGCCATACCTAAGTAAGTTTATTCTACAAGTTATGGTCATATCAATTAAAAAAATCTCAATATCTACCACAGGTGAAAACCGCAGCCATTCTTTTCTACAGTTAATGGCTAACTTATTTGACCTCACTTTTGCATTTTATGATCCTTTCCAATTTCCAGGAATTTAGAGTCTACTTCTGATTCCAGAATGGAGAAATGGCACTTATTTCCATGTGGCACCGGTTTTTCACATAGGTGGTGGCAACATTTTACTAAAGTAAAAAGAACAAAAGTCCAATAGATTCACCTAAGTATTAGGCTGAAAAAAATGAGACAGTTAATAGATATGGATGTGATATAATCAAAAGAAATTACAGTATTTTAAAATGGATCAAATAATAATTGTTAATAAATGAACATTTCTTTACTTCATTATAAACTGATCTCCACAAAATTTGTTAGATGTACATTTCTTTGGGTATACATAGCACTACAAATTCTCTCACCAATGGGTTTTTATAATCACTGAAGGTCACTCACCCATTTCCCTTCTCATTTCTTTGACAGCCGGAAAAGAGTCCGGTACTCTGAGGGTACACTCTAGGGCTGTGCCTTCATTTACAACCCTTAAAACTTTCCATAGCTAGTCCGGTGGCTTAGAGGGCAGCTCTGCTGCAGATGGGATGGCCTTAGCATCTGATGGCGCTGTCTTAGTCTCTCCCAGTCCTTCTCCGGTGGAAAAGGGGGCGGGGAGGAAAGAGAAGAAGAAGGGGCGGAGGTCACTCGCGCTCTCCATCTAGCCCTGGCTGCGAGCGTGGCTAGGTGCAGCGGGATCAGAGGGGCTGAGTGCAGTCAGCAAATTTCCAGTGAGAGCATCAACCGCGCAGAGCCGACCAGCGGCGGGACCTGAGCCGGTGCTGGGACCGGAGCGCTGCTCTGCGCTCCCTGGAACCTGCGGAGGCAGCTGGACTGGACTGAACGCACCATGGCGCACAGAGCTGAGCGCTCTGGGGCTCCGGTAAAAGCCCAGCTGGCTGTCCAGGATACCGAGGTAACCATCTCTCCAGCCGCTAGATTCCCATGCATCTGTCTCTGGATGTTCAACCCAGCCCAGGTTTAACCCACCCTCTCCCTGAGATGCCGGGCGGTAGATGCAGCCGGCTGCGCTGAAGGACACCTTAGGCTGCGCTTGGCAACAAGTTTGGACCAGATTCCCTAAGTTGCGGAAATAAAGAAAGGTGTTCGGGCTGATCGGTCCCGATTTTGAGCTGGGCGGATGGGGACTAGGTAGAAGGGGTCTCAGAGGACGATATTGGCAAAGGGGAAGATTCCTTTCTCTCCCTGTGGTTCCCGGCGATAGTTCGTGTCCTCACGCAGCTGGCTCAGTCCTTTGGCAAGACTTTGGCGCCCCCCAGGGTGGGAGGGAAAACAACCTCCTGGCGTTTGAGCAACCGCAGAAAGTTTCAGCAACTTGGTGGGTTTAGGGAAGATGTTGCAAGCAGAAGCTGGGGGCCCGCGGGGTTAGTGACAGGCGAAAGTCGTAGTGTGAGTAAGACCTAGAGGAGGCAGCCGCCCTCTGGGTAGCCCAGTGGGTCCACTGGGGTCGTTTTGGTCCCAGGAAAAGCTGGCTTCGTAATTCCCAGCCTCCCGGAAAGCAACTTGGGAAACGCCAACTCCAGGCAGGGTGGTTGTGGTAGTATGTATCTGATGTCTGTGATTCAGGACTCAACCCCTTGGGGCAACAAAGAAATACTTTGCACTGGACGTTGCTCCTCTGAAGCTGTAACTTAACAGCAGTTAGGCAGATGTGCCCAGAGCAAGCTCGGACCTCCCCTTTCATCATCAGGAACCAGGAATTGTGCACATGTGGTAACTAGATCAGAAAAACCTTCCCAAAGATTCACTGTTCTGCCTTCCAGGAGTCAATGCGTGTGTTGTAATTTAGGTTTTAGAAACATTGAGAAAATGCTCCATTTAACATGAAACGAAAGTTTGGTCCCCCTCCCAAACTTCAGTGAAGACTGATATGTCTGCCTGACAAACGGGTGGTTCACCTGGGGGATAACCTGCAGTTTGGGGGCAAAGTCCTTTAGAGAAAAGAGCAGTAATTTTAAAATGATTCATTTAAATAGATTGTTATGCTTTTAAATCTAATCTTGTTAGTATTTTGCAAACCTTTAAAGTTTTAAGGTGTCAATGAAGCATCAGGAGGACATTGAGGATTTGGACTTGAGTGAAATCAGCACTCAAGCCCATTTGTAGAGAGAAGGTAACCAAGAGGTCTCAATTTTGGCTTTTTTTTTTTTTTAACCTTGAAAAGTATAAAGTAACAGATGGGTGCTACTTTCACTGTGATGCAACCTTGCTTATGATAGGCCAGACAAATCCGATCCCACCACAGGGTGCTGGGATACTTGCCGTAAGTGTCAGATGATCAGTAATTTGGTATTTAAAATTCCTCTCTCTTATGCTACAGATGTCTGGACTGCAAACCTGCACAGTTTTGAGAGAGAGATGACTTGAGCAGCCAGCTGTTATCTCCACAACAATGTCCATGAACAATTCCAAACAGCCAGTGTCTCCTGCAGCTGGGCTCCTTTCAAATACAACCTGCCAGACAGAAAACCGGCTTTCAGTATTTTTTTCAATAATCTTCATGACAGTGGGAATCTTGTCAAACAGCCTTGCCATTGCCATTCTCATGAAGGCATATCAGAGGTTTAGACAGAAGTCCAAGGCATCATTTCTGCTTTTGGCTAGTGGCCTGGTAATCACAGACTTCTTTGGTCATCTCATCAATGGAACTATAGCAGTATTTGTATATGCATCTGATAAAGACTGGATCCGCTTTGATCAATCAAATGTCCTTTGCAGTGTTTTTGGTATCTGCATGGTATTCTCTGGTTTGTGCCCGCTTTTTCTAGGCAGTGTGATGGCGATTGAGCGGTGTATCGGAGTCACCAAACCAATATTTCATTCTACGAAAATTACATCCAAACATGTGAAAATGATGTTGAGTGGCGTATGCTTTTTCGCTGTTTTTATAGCTTTGCTGCCTATCCTTGGGCATCGAGGCTATAAAATTCAAGCATCAAGGACTTGGTGTTTCTACAACACTGAAAATATTGAAGACTGGGAAGATAGATTTTATCTTCTACTTTTTTCTTTTTTGGGGCTCTTGGCCCTTGGTGTTTCATTCTTGTGTAATGCCATTACAGGAATTACACTTTTAAGAGTTAAATTTAAAAGTCAGCAGCACAGACAAGGCAGGTCTCATCATTTCGAAATGGTCATCCAGCTCCTGGCCATAATGTGTGTTTCCTGCATTTGCTGGAGTCCATTTCTGGTAAGACCCTCAAGTTTTGACAATTTCTGTTTTCTTGGGTTTTCCACGTTTGATATAAGGTTTGTTGTCTTTATTAAAGTTGCTGGTCTGGAATTTCAGTCTTTCAAATGCTGGCATTTCCTCCTACTCAAAACTGATTTCAACACTCAAACTCTGGCTTAGAATGAAGCTATGCATTACATACTTGGTTTTATTTTCATAGGCTTTGATTTGAAAGAAATGTGTTGCTAAACAATTCTAACCATGGTGTTACCTGTTTGCATGCAGTACTGTAGAAGTAAAGTAGTTTCAACAGAAGTAATGAATTTTTAATATACTGAATATGAAAGTATTTTTTACTTTATAAAAAATGACCAATTATAACACAACTTTGGATCAGAATCCAGTAAGTTTTGACAGAAAGTAAAAACTGTCAAGACTTTTAATTTGCAGATAAAGCCTAGTAGCTACTGAATTCTTTTAAACATGTAGTAACTAGGTCTCAACTTGTAAAATATGGTGATTTCAGATAGTTGGATAGTTCAGGTGAACTATATGGATAATTGAAGTGAAGAAATCATTAGTGCACTAATCCTGAGAAAAATGTTAATAGCCTGGGAGAAGTATGATTGACAGGAGGACCAGGGACCCTTCCTTTTTTCTTTCATTCCTTTTTTTAAAAAACAATTTAGCCAGTGCCAGCAGATATATGTGATAACTTGGTATTTTAAATTTGGAAATGAAGGCTAACGTTAGGCATTAGCAACAAACACAAATCATTCATGTGACATTCTAGATAGAAGGGAAAAAAAACAAAATAACACTCATGAAAGATGATACGAATTTAATTCCTCCCAACATTTTACTTTATGATGGAAACAGTGATAGCATGCCATGAAAGAGAAAAAAAAAAAAGATCCTTCTGTAGGGAGCAAGTGACTGCAAAGATTGTTTTTATTACTTCCTCTGCAATAATTAAGAAGTGGGCTTGCATCCAGAGGTGATAATACAGGTTAGAAAAAGGTGTAAGTGAGGCAAAAGGAGAGGTGAGACAAAGGGAGATGCAAGGTAAAGGTTGTGGCAGGTGGTGGCATGAAGGTGCTTGTTAGTAATGTCCTTTTCCTAGGTCCCATACAGGCTCATCGTCCAAGCATTGTTGCCAGTGCAGTTTTGATAAATAATTCTGATGATTTTGATACACATAAATATGCATGAAGACTGTTACTGCAGACATATCCCAGGATAGAGCTGATTTATTTACCAAAGTGACTTCTGCTTTTCTAATGGCTCTTCATTTCTATTCAACTTACTGCCTCACAATTTGAATCTAGGCTTTGAATTGTTACAATATTTTAAAAAATTTCATGTCGTTCTTGAGTTGGCCAGATTATAAGTACCCACTAGGAAAGAGACTGAGTCTGTTAGTGACAAGCCAACTTTTTGAGACTTGCTTTTTATCAATTTAGGAGGCTTTAGGTGAATCAAAGTAAGGTCAGGTATTTTAATTTGGAAGTGAAGGCTGAAGTTAGGAATTAGCAATTTATACTTATGGTACAGTTGTTCGATTGATCTATGCTTATAGCATAGTTGTTTGCATTGACAAAGATGAGTTTTAACAACATGTGGAACCATGTTGTGGTACTTTTTGAGGTGCTTAATTTATGCCACTTGACTAAAAGAATTTCATGAGGGGAATGATCATCTCCTAAATTAAATTTTGAAAAAAAATATCTTTTTAAAATAATAAGTAAGTCTGAGTGAATTAAAATTGATTTGTGGGTTGTGAAGGGAATATGAAGACAGTGAGAAAAGAAGTGTTAAAAATATTACAGGAACTTTCAAAATAGGCATAGCTTTGGAGGAAACCTTAAAACAATGAGGTAGTGCATAAAAGGAGACAAACTGGATAGCTGAAGTTATCATTTGTATTATTTGTTCTGAGGCATCTTAAAAATTCTGTTTAGTCCTGGCTTTTGACTTTGAGAAATAGGAGTGATAGACTTAAGAAAGTAAAATTTTATTCTCTTGTCTTGGATATTTTGAATTTACTCTTTTCTTTAATTTCCTTTCCTGAATTTTTGGTTTCTTTCATTGTTGAAATAGATGTTATGATTTAATTCATATTTTGATCATATTTTCTAATGGAAACAATTCATTTTTATGAAACATTTTCTGAGCTCAGCTGTCTCTTTGACTGAGTTATCGATAGGTCTATGACACCACTGTCAATACTTCTAAAATGCTTTCAAGTGTGACATTATTTCTGTGTTAGACGTGTAATAGGTATACCACAGATTCCCCTTAATGGATTGATATTTTGAATTGTTTCAAAATATCATTTCAAAATATCATTTGCATTCTTAGCTCCTTTTGTGGCAGCAGGTCTTCATGGTAATTTCTGAACAAGGAATTTGTAAGTTTGGTGATATGACCTTAACTGAATCTCTAAGATTCAATTAAGGTCATCAGACAGGTATAAATGTGGCTCTAGTGAGAAACCCAGGCTTGGAAACACCAAAATAACCAACACTGATACCTCAGTTGAAACCGTTTTCTTTTTTCCTCAGATGTCTAGGAGCATTTGCACAGGTGTTAGTGATGGAGCCACCACTCTCCTGCCCACCTCCTTCTTCTTACTTTTTAAGAAACCAAGCTTTTAGGTTCCCATAGATCACTATAATGGTGAAAGCTTTCAGGCCAATGAGCTACTTTGCAGCAGGTTTGAGTGATTGGATTTGTAATTTGAAGGAACATCTGAACACATCATTTTACCTGTGTTCACTGTCATTTTCAAGTCTCACTCTGAGAGAAGGAAGTGAGAAAGCTGCAGATATTTGTGTCTGTGCTTGACAGGATATAGTGCATCAAAACTTAATAGTGTCATAATTTCTAAAATTGTTCAGATTTATACTGGATATTAATTTTATAGGCTATATTTTATTTAACCAAAACAAGGGTAAAATGATGGTGATGTTTATTTGAATTCTCTTTATAATAGGCTTTAATGTTTTTGAGTAGTTTTAGGTTTGTAGAAAAATGAGTGGGAGCATAGGTAACCTATAACCCCCTCTTCCTGCACACAGTAACCCTTATTATTAATATTTTGCATTAATGGGGCACATTTGATAAAAACTGATAAGCTAATGCTGATACATCGTTACCTACAGTCTGTTGTTTATCTTAAAGTTCTATGTGTTTTACATTTGTCAAAACAGGTTTAATGACACCTGTTCACCATTGTGGTACCATGCAGAATAGTTTCACTGTCCTATAAACTGTCTACAAACATTTCAGAGAAATTTCATGAAAATGAAATTGTTTCCACTAGAAAATATATTCAGAATACTAATTAAATTGTATCTACTTCAACAATGAAGAAAACCAAACCTTCAGGAAATTAGAAAAAAATGTATTCTGTTTTATTTTCCCAGTGGTAGAGAAAATGTGCTTTTCTTCCTGCTAAAGAAATTGAGATTTAGAAATATTGTACAAACATTGCATTTTCTTAAAATATAACCTATTACTGATTTTTAAAAATTTCCAATGTCTGAGTTTCATAATTGTAAACATGTTTAACTCATATAAATTCATTTAATTACAATCCTAACTGAAAAATGCGAGAAACTACAATAGCCTTTTAGCTTACAGTGCCATGTAGAAACAAATTAACTTCAAACATATTTGAGAGTCAAATAGCAATTTTAAAATTATCTGTGTGGTTCACATGTAAATTATTTTTTTCTTGGTAAATGATCTCAAAGAGGTTCTTTTGATGTTTCTGTTTTGTGGGTGAATATTTACCAGCACTTTCAAGGAATATTTTCTTAATATTCTTTGTTTCTGCCTTTATGCATGCAATGGCTCTTTTTAATGCTACCTTTTTAGAACACATAACACTAAAAGGGATTTATTATTATTGCTATGTGTATTTCACCAATTTGGCAGAGCATTAAATACTTGTTGACTGATTGACTTAACTAGTATGAATGTCAAGAGATTGAAAATGATTGACCAGAATATGGATTCTGAGTTTTGTAGGTAGGAGTTAAGCAAATACTGAAACCAAATAGTAATTTTTAATGTTTCCTAAGTCAGCAACTGCAGACTTGTGAACTGTTAAGCTTCAGCTGTCTTTTACTGGAAGGTCAATTGTTTGTTTTACCATCTCTTTAGGGAAACAGGATCATTTTTGAATAGGGGGAAGCTATAAAGTATGTAAAGAGCAAAATGATTTCTTATGTAGTTGAACTTACCCAAGAAAGTGTCCTCTTGCATATGTAGATTTTGAGTTTGACTTTTGGAAGAAGGTTCCTTTATGCTAATATTTCTAGTCAGCGTAGATAACCATCATTTGGTTTCAAGGGTTATTATCAAAAACAGATCAAAGAACTGGATTGTTAATTGAACTTTGACTGACATTACTTAAAGGTACTGGCATCATAATGACCAGTTCTTACAGCCCTAATGGCAAATGATGGAGCAATGTGACATTATAAGACATTTGCCCGTTAAGTGAAGATTGTTCTCTTTGAAAGCTGACTCTTATCATTATATTTAAAAATAACATAATGGGAATCCGTGTGTGTGTCTGCACCAAAAGGGTGGTGAATGGATGTCCCTTTCTGTGTTTTAAGTGAAAAGAAAAGGCGCAAAATGTATAAACACATGTGTATAAATGTGTATGTGTGCATGTACATAGATAACTAGTATGTACTTATGCATATACATAAAAGTGTACATTTGTACATGTGTATATACACAATTTTTAAATTATTTTCCAAATTAAAAAATTAGCTAATCCAATATTGGATCTGATTATACCACTTAAGAGGATTTCAATGTATTGCACACTTATATTTCTAATGTAAAACCAAGAGGGCTCTATTATAAATGGGATCATTTTGGTTTATTTCTCACTTGGGGGTGAGCAAGGAGTAAGGGGCATGAGGACTATGAAAGTAGGTGGCAAAGGAGTGGTTCTGGGAAATATGGGAGTGCTCTCACTCCCAGACTTGGCATTCTCTTGCTTGGAACACTCTCTTCGTGGCATTTCTGTGGTTTTATCCCTGTCTCTTTTCTGGTTACTCAAATCCCCTCCTCTACTTAGGCTGTTTTAGAAAGGAAGCTTTCTCTTCTCCTCTCTCCCCTCTCTCTGCTTTATTTCCCTTATAGCACTTGTCAGTATCTGATCACATAGTGTAGATCTCTTGGTTCTTCTGGTGTTGACTTTTACCCTGGCATGCAAGCTCCATGAGGGAGGAGAACTTGTTGATTGCTACATCTCCAGTGTCTAGAGCAATGCTGGGCACATAAATGGTACCCATAAATATTTGCTAAACAAATTCCATGTAAAGGAGGTTGCATTTAGTGACTACACTTGTTTCCACTTTGAATTCACCACTTCATGGCTGAGATCAGGACCTGGTTAATAGGTCCCAGGAATATTTTTAATGCTTCCAGTTTGTGATCAGGCTTGGAGAGCTCGGAGAGGGGGAAGTCTCTGTTTGGAGGTTCCCTGAGGGTATTAACAGGAGGTAGAGTCCTGGAGAATCCCCAGCATTCTGAAGTTTCAATCTGGGGCTAGAATTTAGGACGTTTGTGAACATTTAGAGAAATTTCACAGATGAACCAGTGAACTAGTTTTGGTATTTTACTTTTATGATATTATAATAATTTGTTGATGTGTCATTTTCTCTGTTAGTCTCAGTGTACTTGGTGGCAAGGTTCTATGTTGTGTTTTAGTTTCTAAAGATAGTTCATCATTAATCAGGGTTGATTGAATGCATAAACTAATAAACCAAGTATTGAATGCAAAGTATTGAGGCAAAGGAAAATATTAGGCAATAGAAAATTTAGATTAATTTTGCCCCATTGTCCTTAGCACTGACTTCTACTGTACAGCCACACAATTTTTTTTCATGTTATATTTGTTTTTTATTGGTGTTTCATTTTTGAGGGACTCAGGTCAGGGGACCAGAGGAGTAAATTATTTTTGAATAAAGAATTCCAGATGTTGCATGTTCATTGTTATAAAATGAAATGTCTGCACTAAATGTTGAAATTTGTCTGAAAAAATGGCCTTGCTAACGTCGGGTCTTCAGCAGCTGATTGAATGAATATATATAGCTTCATTCAGAATGTTAAGGAGACTAGAAGATGAGGTAGATTTTATGTTCACTAATGATGAATTCTCAGAAAAATCTGAAAGGTCTTTTTGACAGATCTTGTGGTACCCCACACAGATTCCCCTTTTGGGGGAGCATTACTTGGGAAAATTTCCTCCAGCTGATGGTACCTGCTTTGCCCAAGGTTGTGTCCCTGTCATTCGGTGTGTGAATGGTGACAGGTGAATGTGAAGATACAAGGCCCTTCACCCTTATCTCATTTGGAACATTTCTGAGGAGCCATTCATTTTCAGAGCTTGCTGAGGCATCTGCTGAGGGCTTTCCTTGCATCTGCTGGGTACATCTGCTTCTGTTCAATTCTTCTGCCTTCACTACCTCCAACTCTCCAGAAAGCTTCCTTCATGCAGAGTTCTTCTCAGTCTGTTTCCTGAAGAGTCTGCCTTAGGACAATGATTCAGAAGTCCATTTGTCCATGCCTTATCTGTATATCAGCTATATTACACATAGGTTTAAGGTTTTATTAAATAAGTACATTGAGTTATATATATGGATATTGAACTCATTTAAAGAGAATATCATCTTCCTCTATTGAAATATGTGATGTAAAATTGGCCCATTGAAGGTCGATCAACTAGAAAAAGACACTGCCAGGTTGAGAAATTACACAAAAATCTGTTGCTTAAAATGAGCATGGTGGTCTGAAGTGCTTTGTTATTTTAAGGTCATTTACTCTTGGCAAAGCATGACTTCCTGTTTTTAAGGAGAAAGACTAATAAAAATGACCAAAGATGTCATGGACATGGAGATGACACTTAACAAAACATTAGTTGAATGACTTAAGTGTAAACAAATCAGAAACATGTGGATTAAATTTATACCCTCGTGGGTATAAAATCTTCTAGTTTAATGTGCTTGGGGCTTTATATTAAGACTCAGCACATTTGAAAAACAATTTAAGATGTTGCTGTGTTCCAAATCTCCTTGGGTTGCCAGTCTTAATATTATTTGTTCAGACTTGTACTTACAGGAAGTGTATAAAATTCATTCCATTTATATGTGATGGGAGGTGCTTATAGCCACACCAGTTTAACCTGATACATCGATGCCATTTATCTATATTCAGGGAGGACTTCATTCAATAGAAGAAATTTGTCTTTGATTTTTGTAAATATACCTTTCAAAGCTTGTGTAAACGTGTCATTCTGTTTCCCTCTCCTGGGTGTAAGGGTGTTAATGCCACAGAGGAGTGGACACAGTTGTGGTTTATGCAGACAGGGATGTGGTTTTCCTCACTCCTCAGCTCTTGAATCCCCAAATAAAATTCAGACTGTGGAATGCTGAGACGGAGTGTGGCTGTGGTGTGATGACGAAGGAGACAAAGACAATTGGATTATATAAAAGCAATTATTTTAGCTTTTTGTGCACTGTTCCAAATTAAGCCTTCCCTTGAGAATAATGTAGCTGAGAACAGGCTGAGAACTTGCATCTCAGACTTATCGCATCTTAGCTATGACCTTGGAGTTAATTTTGGACATCTGTGAACTGATTCTCATGATAGTACTTACTCAGAGGTACTATCATATTAAATGGTTTGATCTTCCTAAAATTTCATAAAAGTGATTGACACATGGTAAATGCACAACAAAAATCTAAAAACACTCATTCTAATTCTATTATTGCTGCTCACCATCTTGATTAAAAATAATAATTTGCCTTTAGTTCAGTTGTTTTCCATTTGCTCCTACATTAAGAAGGGATGGTTATAATGGGGAAGAAAGGGAAGAAGCTCAGAGCTTCAGAAAAGTTTTTTGGGCACTTCCACTTCAAGTTTCAGATTATTACTTCTTATTTCATTATCTCATCAGAAGTAAAGATGTAGGATGCTAATCTTTTGAATCGTGTTCTATTCAAACATTTAAGTGATTTGTAATTATAATTCTATAATTTATTAATGTCTTGATTTTCAACTAATTAGAATCAAGCCAAAATTAGCAACAATTGTTGAGACCGTTTGTTACAAGGCACTATACTTAGAGTTGTGAATGGTATCACACAGTGAAAGATAAAGCTCTTTTTTCAAAGAGCTCATAACTTATGTGAAATAAAAGCTGAAGATCTTAGCTCTTGGAAAGGCAATATATGTGGTGGCTTTGAGTCTGGACTCCAGTCCTGTTTCTTCCATTTCCTGGCCATGTGGCTAGAACCACTATGTGCTTCTATTTTCTCATATGTAAAATAGGTACAGTAATGCATCCATTGTATAAGTTTGGTGTGAGGATTAAATAGATTAATATATTAAAATAGTGTCTGACACATATTAAGTACATATTCTTCAGTTATTACATTATTATCATTATTGTTGCTTTTACTATTAAATGATAATATTGCCAGCTAAAAATTTTGCTAGTTTTAAAATTATTAGTAAATGAATAATGGTGTTACAGAAGGGAGCTGTCACTTCTAAATTGGGCATTCACCAATAATTATTCAGGAACTGAATTGACAAACATTGGGCACCTACTATGTGTCAGGCACTGTTCTAGATACTAGAACAACAATTGCTGTGAGTTAACTGTTTATAATATTGATGCTCTTAAGTAACAGTATTTACAAAAAAGTTCATTGTAAAAAATATACCAAACTGCCAATTAAATAAAAACGAATCTTCCAAATCCCACTATCCAGAGATCACTATTACCATTCTAACAAAGAAAATATGTTATTTTAATTCTTTGATGAATAGAGTGGTTAAACATTTTTCTCTTACGTTGATTGAGCATCATCTCCTTTGATTTGTGAATGTGTGGGAATCTTTATTTTTCTATGTGATTTATAGGAACTCTGGACAGTAAAGAACAGATCATTCTTATATGTTAAAATCATTATAAAATCAGTTGTAAAAGCAATTGCCTTTTTCTTTAGTGCCTTTGTTTATAAGTAGGAAATTAACCACTACTTTCCTTTGTGGATACAACCTTTTGTTTAAGGTTTAAGAAATGTTTTTGTCAGAATAAGGTGATGTATCGGTATTAATTTCTTTTATTCTTCTTTGCCTTTTCATTTTTATTTATGTTTATAATGCAATTATGGTTTATTGGTTATGGTTTAATTTGCAAGTAACTTATCTGTACTTTATTTTGAATAGTTAGCCAGTGCCCTCAAATTATTTATTGAAGGATCTTCCTACAACTGTTTTAAACTCGAATGCTTATTACATATGAAATTCTTACCTGTGCTTGGATCTTTATGGACTCTTTATCCTATTTTATTTTTCTATGTTTAGCTTTGTGTACAGTTCCCATCCCCTTCACATCTTATTAAGACTTGTGCTCATTTTTTTAATCCCCTTTATCAATCATGATCTATCTTTCTATCAAAGTCATGTTTTGAATAAAAACTTGTGAATTTCTGCATATTACTGCTTGGCATCTGTTATATTCTAAGGTTTTAAAGCTTCTGATTTTATTATATATAATATCTTATTGTTTTTTATATTATAAAAGAAAATAGTAATCTTAATACTTTTTTATTGTGAAAAATTCACATACCATAATTTTCACCATTTTAATCATATTTAGGTGCAATTCAGTCACATTTAGGACACTCACAATGCTATGCAGTCATTACCACTATCTAGTACAGAACTTGTTTATCTCACTGAAAGGGAATCCTGTACCTGTGGAGGAATAATTTCTCATTTCCCATTCCCTAAAGCTCCCCCAAACTACTAACCTCATCTCTGTCATTATGGATTTGCCTGTTCTGGATATTTCTTACAGATGGAATCAAGTCATGTCAAGTCATGTCTGACTTCCTTTGACTTAGCATAATGTTTTCAAAGTTTATGTTGTAGCATGTATCAGTACATCATTCCATTTTTGTGACAAAATAATATTGATTTATGTGTATATACCACATTTTAAAATCCATTTGTTAATTCATGGACATTTAGGTTGTTTCCACCCTTTGGCTATTAGGTACAAAGTTTTGTTTGAGCACTGGTTTTCAGTTCTTTTGGGCATGTAGCTAGGAGTGGAATTTCCGGGTCATGTAATAATTCTGTTTATTTACTTTTTAAAGGAACTGTTAAAATGTTTTCCATAGGGGCAACACCATATTATATTCCTAGCAGGAATGTATGAGAGTCCTGATTACTCCAGACTTTTGCCAACACTTGTTATTTTCATTTGTTATTTATAACTGGTTTTAGGGATGTCAAACAATAACTCATTAGAGGTTTGATATGTATTTTCTAAATGACTAATGATGTTGAGCATCTTTTCATGTAGTTATTGGCCATTTATATATATTTTTGAGAGTCATTTTTGTGTTTAAAAGTTACACTAATTTCTAATTTTCTTTTTTAAATTTAATCTTCTACTTCCAACACTGCAATTATACCTGTTTTAAAAATCAAAGGAAAAATTATTCTTTTTTATGTACTAGAAAAATTTAAGGAAGTTAAAAGTAGCTGACATGATGATTTGGCATCGCTTCAGCATGTTTTTCTTGACAAAGTTTTAGGTTTTTTAAAATTCTGGCTATTGTTTCATTTAAGTTTTCTATTTTTATTTATCTTTTTAATTATATCCAAATTCTCAATACAAAAGTTTACCACTTAATTTATACTCTCAAAAAAACCTGATTGTATTAGAGTAAAGTGTATTAGCTTCTTTACATTTCTTGGTTATTTCCAGTGTCTGTTATTTTGAAGTCAATCTCTGTTGGTTCTAATTTTTTTTTTTGAGAGTAACTCATGTTTCTCTATTTCTTTGTTGAGTATTATTGAATTATATCTCAGACATTGTGAGAGAGACTGCATTCTGTTATATTTCTCTGAAGAGTATTAATGCTTCTGTTTAACAGGAAATTAACTTGACCAATCTCAAATTACAAGCTCTATTTCTATCAAAGCAGCTCAAACATCAGTTAAATTCTTTCATTTTTACATAGGTTGCATGGAGGTCTGCCCCATGCATGTGTGGTTCAAGGGTCAGCCCAAGATCTGGTAATATTTTATGTATAACGTTGGGATTTTCCCTTTGTTTCTGTCTTGTTTCCAAACTCTGTCATCTGGTTCTTCAGGCTGCAAATACTATGGGTTTTGTATCAGGGGTTTAATTACTTTGCATGGTACAGACTGGGGTGTGCTAGAAGCTGTGGAATGGGAAACTTATCCTTTTCCTATATATCAAATCTTTTCCAGAATTTGACTCCCTAGTGTCTTCATGTGGTAGTGGTGTTTTTCTTTTCATATTCAGAACTTACAGTCATTATTTGAATGAAGGTTGATTTCATAGGAACTTTTTTGACCATACTGTAATGGAATATCCTACTTGGATTTAGATTCAGATTGTTATTTTTTCCATTTTCTGAACATATTTCCAACATTTTCAGAAGTTAGGTTAGGATATGGGTGTGTTCTTCTGGCTAATCATTGCATATACAGAGTATAGTTTCTGTCACATAATGAGAATTCAATAAAATTTATTAAATGTTGAATGGTTTCATTTTTTTTTTTTTTGGTACTGGGGATTGAACCCAGGGGCACTGGACCACTGAGCCACATCCCCAGCCCTATTTTGTATTTTATTTAGAGTCAGGGTCTCACTGAGTTTCTTAGGGCCTCGTTAAGTTGCTGAGGCTGGCTTTGAACTTGCAGTCCTCCTGCCTCAGCCTCCCAAGTGCTGAGATTACAGGTGTGTGCCACCTGGCCCGGCTTGAATTGTTTCTTGACCATGCTATGAACAGTGAACAATTTTGTGGAATTTGATTGATGTTTTGTTCTATTGGCTTTGTTATTTCTGTAATTTCTTTTTGATTTTATTTCCCTCATTCTAATGTTTATGATTTTGATTGATTTCTAGATCTGCTGGAGTATAAAGTTAGACTTTTAATGTGAAGAATAAGAAGACTTTCTTTAAAAATTATATGTTTGAAAATGTATTTTCCTTGGTTAATAATTTTGTTGATTAGTGAATTCTTCTATCTAAATAGTTTTCCTTAAAGAGTGTCGACATTATTTTACTTTGTTTTCTTCATGTAACTCCATACAGAAGTCTGAAATCAATCTAATTCTTTTCCTTTCTGAGAAGTTGCTGGTAGGATTATTCTTGAAATTTATTTCAGTATGGAAATGTTTTTGAAACTTTTTGCTTATATTCAGGGTACTCTTTAATCTGACTCAATTTTGATTTTTGACCTCATAGAAACTTTCTTTTTTTTCTGTAGTACTTCTGCTTATTTTGTTATTTCCTTGTGCAATGCTTATTACAAGAACATCAGAGTTCCTTGATTTGCTAATCATAAGACTTACCTTTACATGCAGCATATGTCTTTTAATTCTTTTCTACAAAAGTTCTGCAGCAATTATCCAGAGAAATCTGTTTTTACTGCAATTCTTGTATTTTGAAATTAAGTGAGAGCAGTTTTCCTCTTATGTGTGGATGGAAAGTCTGTGGTTTTGCTGAATAGCCTCTTTCTGTAAGCATGACTGCAGTCCAGAGTTACCTGGTGCGCTGCCTCCCTCTGATTCATCACAGCCCTACTCTGAGCGGGAGTAGCCATGACTCCTTCTACTGAGCCAAGTGCAGCATGGAAATGAGTCACTGTCCCCCACAGAGTATGCCAGCTTCCACTCTACATCTCAGAGAACTTCATGGGTTCACATATTCCCCTATTCTCTATTTTTGATCCCTTCTTAACTCTTTCTTTCCTTTGACAAAATTGGTAACATATATGGTGTTTTTTATTTGATCATGGCAATGGAAATTTGGGCAGGAACACAGCACAATGTGAAGATCGATCACTTTCTCAAACCAAAAGGTCATTGTTACTTTAAAACATCTCTGATAATATTCAGTCTAAACTATAAAAATGGGCTTTAAAATTAATTTAGCCTTTAATCATTTCCAGTTCAGTTATTTTATCTGTAAGATACTGAAATGAATGGTATCATCAATTCTTTTTATTGAGTTGACTTTCAAATTTGTCCTGGTAAGATGTTTTGGTATTTTCAGTATAGCCTAATGCCATTCTTACTAAATGAATTACAGAGTTATCAGATCAAAACAGAACCAGTAGAGATTTTCTTCTCTTTTTTCTCTCTCATGCCCTCAATACCTCTTGGTTGCATTCAGAATTCTGACAAAACAACAACAAAACAGAAACCCAAAACCGAAAACCAAATTTTCTATTTTCCTTCTGTTGTCCGTATTCTGATAGCTGCTTAAGTTCACTAATTTAGAAATGTGAAGTTAATTAAAGAGGGTCAGTGGCTGAAAGAGCATGAATGGATTCCAGTTTGGAAAGCAGGTTGGCTCTGCCTAGTTCCAGGAACTCTATGTTGACCACAGTGGTCCTCAATGCCTGTTAGTGGTCTGTCCCTCTTCTGAGCCTATCCTAGTTTTGGTTTGCAGTTGCTCAAGATCTGAACATATCCTCTGGGTCTACTTAAATTAGAAATGAACTTTTTGGAGAAACTGGATTAGAATTACACATAGAAAGAATGAACTGAGTAAGTGTCTTCTTACTCCTCATTTCCTAATATCAATCTTGTTTCCAATTTGTAACATAAGATGATAAATGATATATCTATCATTATGCTGTATTTATTGCAGTGAGCAGAGAATCAGATTTGAGTACATTTTAACCTTTCTAGTCTCCTATAATGATATATTTCTTGTAACCAACAATTTCCATATTTTTCCCTTATACCATCTCTGAATCAGAACAGTATATGACAACCGAATAATTTAAAACTGTCTGCAATCTTCCAGGCTTTGAAGTTATTAAAGGATGTGTGGTGCTTCTTTTCTCCATAGAATGTCCAAAGATAGTTAAGGCAGATTCTCTCTTATTTCAAGGAAATGTAAAGAATTGCTCTTGCCAGTCAAGAAAAAAATACCAAACAGTTCTAACTGCTTGGTGTTTAGAGGAAATCTCTGCTTTTTTAAAAAAAAATTTTTTTTTCAGTTGTAGATGGACACAATGCCTTTTTTTATTTATTGATTTTTATTGTGGTGCTGAGGATCGAACCTAGTGCCTCACGCATGCTAAGTGGGTGCATTAACACTGAGCTATGAACCCAACCCCAATCTCTGCCTTTTCTTGCTTTTCTCTAAACTCATAACAGGCTGATGGATGTGAAGGCCAGCTTTCTGAAAGCATCCCTGGACAGTAAAGGTTGAAGGGCTATGGAAAGTAATATTCGTATAAAGTAACTCCCCAAGAAAATGGACAGTGTGGCTCGAGAAGTGGGAAAGGAAAGGAAATTGGCGGAACATTGAACCTCTCCCAGTGCATTCCTGAAACAATGAGCTCTAAAGGAAAAGGGTGGATATGGAATGCTAGGCCCTAAACCTTGACCTTCCCCATGTCAACCTAGTCCTGAATGACAACGGGCAAGATATGAATACTCATCCTTTGGAGGCTGGTTTTAACTTGTACAACTAGCCCCTGATGGTCGAAACTGCGTGCACACAATGATTACATCCTCCTCCTTATGCCCTATAAAACCAAAGTCTCCTCTGTAACTGATGGCCATTTTCCATTAGGAAAGTGGACCCGAATGACCCCTGACTCTGTGAAGGAATAAAGGCTTCTCTGAATCCGTCGAGGTCTGCCTCCTGTTTTTCCTTTTTGCGCTTACAGAGGTGACAGCAATATATCTTCTAAGAGTAATTTCAACTGTGTGCTGTTGACCTTCTCCTAATTGCCAACTTCAGGCATAAGCCATGAAGTATAATACAAAAGTGATCATGATACAAAAGTCACATGATCATAATACAAAAGTCAGTCTGCTTATTTAGATAGTTTTAGACTGATGTAGATTTCCACATGGCCAATTTAGGGAGCCATTTTATGTGTGGCTGTAAAGAGAATGAATAACCTGTTTTACCTATATCAACACCCTTGTCTCAAATGCCTTCCTTGAATATGACCTTAATATATAAACATACCTTAATATTAGTTAAATGTGCTACCTTTCTCTTGGACTTCTTGGTTTGTTTTATTTGCTTGCCAACAACTCATGTTCAGATCAATTGACTCAACTGAGAAATTATTTATCTGCTAAACAGTATAAAGAGACAAGCAGCAATCCATTAGAAATCATGCTGCACAGTGATTTCTGAATGGGTGTCCTATGCTTACAGGTTCTGACAAGGTCACAGGACACAAGCAATCCTGAGGAATTTCTCTGTTGTCCCCCAGCCCCTGCCTGAAGGTCAAAGAACTCTCCTTATGTTTCAGCTGAAAGGGTGAAGTTTTCTCTGTTAGAATTACCTTTATCCTGTCCACTGACGGGCACTGGCGTCTGTGGGAAATGGTCAGGAGCCGCCTTTGTGGGCTTTAGGCTTAGATGATGAACCCGTACCAACCAGCTTGAAGAGGAGATTAACATGCAGTCATGACTTGAAGGACAGGTGATTGATTGCATATTACTAAATAGTGCCTTTATAATTAAAATCAGAGCACTCATATGTTAGTTGTTACTAAATATCTTTTCATCCAAAATTGTTTAAAGAAAATCCAGTTTTTCATAGATAAAATGCCATAATTGCATGGATTAACTCAACATGAAGTGTAGTCAAATGTGTGTGTGACTGGGGGCTAAAAATGACCTCTTCAGGATGAATGTGGACTATAGCATACCATACTGGTTTAAATCTATATTTTTTAATTAGAGGAATTATGATTCTGAAATTCTTGATTTGTCTTTATTTAAATTTGTATAACTGTCCACGGAACCTGCTCTGATTATTTTATCTTGCATTTTTCTCTTTCTATGGATAAAATATAAGATCCAACTCTATCTCCATAGAGTTTGTGCTGTTTGTTTTGTGCCTGTCTCATCTTGCAAGTGAATAGGGAGCTCCTTGGTGACAGAGCCAATGTCATATGTTTCTACTCTGTTTCCTGTGGTGCCTGGGACACTGCTTGGAAAGGCTTAAGGAAAATGCAGCTCATCCTTTAGAATCCTTTAGTCACAAATGAAATTAGTGAACAAAACAGCAGCCTTATGACCGTGATTATTAAATACTCATGAATGTCACAAAAGGATTTTATTTTTAAAATTGTATTGTTTGATAAAAAAAGTGTAAAGTTTTTCAAAATATAACCATAAAACTGTAATTGTGATGATCATTTTAAATTTAAAGTTCTAGCTTAGTTTTGTCTTGTAGTGTAAGAAATAATAATTAATAAAAAAAGAACCCTGACCTATATTTCTCCCACTGAGGGGCAGACAGGACTGAATGTGCTCTACAGATGCTAACCCAGTGCATCTGCATGCCATTTTTCCTTGTGTATGCCCTCAGACACGGAAACCGTTTATGACTATGTATGGTCAAAGGGTTCACCCAAAGGACATCGTCATGTAACACTTGCATTTAGCATCTGATCCGTTGAACATTTACATCTGAACTTTTAGTGAAAGTTAAAATGTCCTCATATGGAAGCGAAGGTTCTTTAGACTTGAAGAAAATTCAAAGATATCAAGTTGACTGTACTTTGTGGAGAAAGATAAACATGATAAATATGATAAATAGGATTATATTTGTACTCTGTTGTTATGCTGGCATAGGCCTGATTGAGGGTAATCTTTGAAAAAAAATGTTAAAAAAGCTGCCTTCAATGATTTTTTTTTAAAAATAATATTTGCTTCTCCTCTCCCTTCTAGAGCTTTGGCAATTCGTTTTGTCTCCTACCCTCTCCTGTCCCTAAGCTTAACTTGTTCTAATTTATCTGGGTAAATTTAAAACTTCCAAATTAAAAAGGAAATTAAGCAACTCAGTTATTTTACATTGTCTTAAAATTAATCTGGATTTTTGCAGAGAGGTTTTAAAATCCTTTTTAAAATTTTATTATTTTTATTCATTCTCTGTAATTCTACATGATGGTAGAATCCATTTTGATAAAATTATACAAGCATAGATTATGTCTTATTCTAATTAGGACCCCATTCTTGTAGATCTACAGGATAGTGGGATTATCTTAGGTATTTTCAAATATGTACCTGGGGAAATTATGTCAGATTCAGACTGTGTTTTCTATTCCTATCTCCCATCTCTTCCTTTCATTCCCCTTTGTCTAATCCACTGAACTTCTCTTCTCCACCCTCCCCCCACTTTATTGTGGTTAATCTTCCACATATCAGCGAAAATATTTGACTTTTGGTCTTTGGGGGGATTGGCTTATTTCACTTATGATAATCTTCAGATCCATCCATTTACTGGCAAATCCCATAGAGATTCTTCTTTATGGCTAAGTAATATTCCATTGTGTATATATACCACAATTTCTTTATACATTAATCTGTTGAAAGCCCCTAGGTTAGCTCCATAGCATAGTTATTGTGAATTGTGCTGCTATAAACATTGATGTGGCTACATCCCTGTAGCATGCAGATTTAAAGTCATTTGGATATATACTAAGGAATGGGATTACTGGGTCAAATGGTGGTTCCATTCTCGTTTTTTGAGTAATCTCCATACTGCTTTCCAGAGTGGTTGCACAAATTTTCAGTCCCACCAACAATGTATGAGACTACCCTTTTCCCCACTTTTTTTTTAACACTTTGTAAAGAGTTTTTACTCTTCTTTTTGTCACTGAAAGGTTAAAACCCCATCCAGAGGAGAAGAATCATTGCTAAGTGCTTTGAGGTGATCAGTCAAGCTTCGATTAAAACCAGAGGGTGCCATGAGGAGCCAGTTTCAAAATTTTGATTATAGCAGAGCAAACTTTTATCTTGAAAATGAGTTCATCTCTTACTGAACAGCTTGTTTATTATCCCAAGTGTCTTGCAAAATCTGGTGTTTTTGCTACCAGGACACTACAGATTGCAATTGTACCCAGGCATATTTGTGGCTGGAATATATCAAAGTCCTTGATTTTTTTTTTAAGAGAAGTAAAGATATGGCCATAGTGAGAACTGACTATAGATAATAATTAAAACACATACGTAAATGTAATATGTTCAGAAGTAGTCATATATTTGTTCAATAAAAGTATTTCCTAGTGCATTCCATGTTTAGACAGTGTTCAAGGTGCTGGGACTGCCGTGCTGGACAAGACAGGCGATATCCCTTCTCTCATGGAGGTTACATTCTTCTGCAGATGGCAGTTGCAGAGGGCTCGGGGCAATTTGGAGAGGATAGACAATAAATAAATAAACATAATAACAGGATTTTGAAGAGCTGTAAGTGCTGACTGAGGGTGGGGATGGGGCTCTTTTAGACTGGATGGTCAGGGACAATCTCATGATGAGCTTGCCCCTGCATGTCCAAAAAAAAAAAAAAAAAATCCAGTCATAGGATGGTATTGGGACAGGTGGTTGGGCAGAGGGAAGAGCCAGCACAAAACCCAAGGGGAAGGGTGAACTTTTTGTAACAAGGGACAAAGCAAAGTTCATCAACTGGAGTAAGGGTAGTACAGGTGAAGGTGGGAGGATTTGAGGATATAGAGAGAGGTAGGGATCAGATTGTGTAGGACCTTGCAAGCAGTGGTGAATTTGGCTTAAAATTTCTTTGGAAGCCTTTGGAGAGTTTCTTAATGAGGATGGATATGATCTGATTCATGATTTAAAAAAATCACTTGGTTGAGAACAGAATGAATTCTAATAAAGCAGGATATGGCAGATAGGTTTTGCTGGAAATTTCATTTAATGCATGAGTAATAATGAAATTACTTTTCTAGAACTTACATTGGGAAGTAAGGCAAACTATGCATCACTATTAAATAAAGATTAGCTTGTGAATAAAAAAGGAACATTTTCCAAAATAATTCTCCTTAAGGCTTAAAATACAATTATACTTTGTGGCAAAATATTAAATGAAACATATTTTACTTGGTTCATAATCTCAATATAGCTTCACTTTTGGTCAGAAAAGGTCAATTTTATGGACCTTCTTTTGAGACTATGTAGTCATTGATTTGTATTTTTCTTTTGTTGGAGAAGATGCCATTTGGCTGTAGTACTCTTTATTATTGTTATTTTGATTTTGGTTTTGTACGACTTTAGTACACACAAAGTTAGGTAATTCTATGTTTTAGTTTCGAATAGCACTCTGTTTCTGGACCTTAGAGAAATCAGCGTTAGGTGGACCATGGACCCAGGTTAGATGGTTCTTATTTGGGGTTTGGTCAAACCTGGAATGTGGCATAAAAAACATTGTGTGCCTTGGGGCATGGTATACAGCTCAGTGGTAGAGCCCTTGTCCCTCTGGGTTTTCACTTTAGATTTTAATGCCACAGTTCTGCCATTTAAACTGTAAATCATGAATGACACATCATTTATTTTGCAGAATTTTTTCTACAAGGCTTTCCTGAACATATTTTAAAATTTGAGTCCCATGCAGAAGTGTGTCTTTCTACCAAGAGAAAGAAAGATGGTTCTATCATAATAAATCTCAGAAAATTCTTGAGAAGAAGTCGTGCTTTCTGAGCCAAGGGACTTAACTATTCCCTAGCTTCTGTTACTGGGAAGAAAGGATCAGTATTCCTTCCTTGATATGGAAAATTTGACTTTGGTTCTGCATTCACCTACCAAATATTTATCCAGCACCTGCACCTAGTACATGTAGAGATATCTTGATTTATATTGTTTATATCACTGAACATCGTGATCAGTGGTGACTCTATATGATGACTATATACTAAAACCATCTCTATTAGAGTAGAAGGCCAATGTCTTTAGTCTATACTTTAATTCCTGCTTCTAATTAGGGGAGTTTCTTTTTTATTATACAAAAATTTCTTACTACCTGAGCCTGAACATATTAGCCACATGTCTTTTGGCAAATTATTAAAGATCTATGTGAACTTCACTTTTAACTTTCTGTACAATATGAATAATAACTGATGATAACATTGATGTGTAACATACAATCAAGTAACATGAGTTTTCGCAAGAGGTCTGAAAGGATCCAGTAGAAGGTGCTGCAGATGATTATTACTTTTCTTACCATGATTTCATTTGGCCCTCTAATACAACTCAGTAACTTGGAAAGCATTCCTTGAATGCCTATCATGGGAATTTGCAATATATGCTACTTAGATACATTAACACGTCTTAAATAGGATCCGAACCTCTTAGGAATTTGTAGTTTATTCCAGGAGGTCTGGACAGAAGTTCTCTGTTACAGAAGAACCTATGCCCAGGGTCTTCCAAAGGGGCTCCTTTGATGATAAACTTCATCTGTAGTTAGTCTATGCCAAGTTCTTGACCAAAGCTGTGAATCTGGGTTCATTGTGGTCTCTGGTGGTCTTTGAGTTTAGAGGAGTGAGTTCTTACCTACCAATTATTACACTGGATTCTTTTCAGAAATGCAATTCTTGTTGTTTGATTTAATTTTTGACTTATAAGCTTTTTTTCCCTTTTCTTCCTTGGGTTAAATTACTTCATGTTTTCCTCACACATATTTCTTTTCCATGAACTTGTAGTAAAAGCCATTACAGGCTTATACCACCTCCTTTCTTTTCATGATGTGCTTCTTAATATGACTGTGTTTAATAAGGTCAATTCTTCTGTACAAAGCCAACCAGACAACATCTGAACTTTTGCAGTTGAGGGTTAGAGGGGTTTTGGATCCGATAGCTGTCAATGGTTTACCCAGCCAGAGAAATTTAAAAGTTAGTCCAACCCATCTTATTAAATAATCTACCTGAATGCAAAGTCTCACTTCTCATGTTATTTCTGGGAAATATTATTCTCTTAAGTGAGACCATTTTTGTGGTTTTATTCAACACTTCTTAAGAATACAGTTTTTCCACCCAACTACAGAGGGAGGGCTTGGCTTTCTGGTATTGCAAATAATACCATAAAACTTGGTAGTTTGATGGAAAACATAACAGAGAATTAATACAATGGAAAAAAGTAGTGGAATTGGAGCTGCAGTTTTATAGTCATGCAAACAAAAAAAATTTTTTGAGCATTTGCTGACAGTCTCCTGAGGATAGGAAGATGGACTTTGATGGTCATTTCAGACCTATTGCAGGGATTACTTAGACCTTTCCTAGATATATTAGTGAATGGTTAATGAAATTTGGTGATAATTTGCCTTCAGTTTGGAATTGATCATAAAGGATGTACAGAGGATGTTCTCTATTGCCTACCTTGAATGTGCTCATAAAGTAAAAATGTGCTGTATTAAGCTGTGTTCATGTTTATATATATATATATAAACATATATATACACTCTGGTGTGCTGCCGTCATTGTTATCTTTTCACTAACTCTTGGGGTCTGAGAGTCAAGTTCCATGAGGACTTTTTAGCCTTGTCATTTCATAATCTGAAGGCAGGCAATGGCAAGATCTCCAACATTCACCTTCCTTAGACAACTCTGAGTTCATCCAGGTAGAAGCAATCTGAACTACACCTTTTACCCTTGGCCCTCAGGCAGGCAGGGTAGGATGGTCATCCTACTCTTCAGGTTCTGGCCATCTTGGCTAGTTCCTGTCTTAATTTCCACTCTTCAGCTCTGCAGACACCATCTTCTCCCTTCCATGCCAGCTGTGTCTTTTCCATCTGCAGTCTCTTAAGTGAATCATCTTACCTTCAGGATGTGCTGTTCTCTTCCCTGATTGTAGGAGAAATAACTAATCAAGAGAAACCATCCATGAAGAAAATGAAAGGCTAATGTTTGTCCTTCTGAGCTAACAACTAACAACTATGGGATTTAAGCCTCTTGTTCAGCTGGTATATCGCTGTGTGACCAAACTGATGGATTGCCTGTGTCATTCTGATTGATTGGTGCCAATCCACATAACTGAAATATGACCATTGATATGATATATTGGTTTTTAACAAATATATGTCCATTATGTGAAATTTGAAAAATACATAAATTACAAATCTAATTCCTTTTAAATTTTAAGCGTTAAGTAAATTTCTTGACTAAAAAAACTAGATATTTTGAGTATGATATTTTGAATGGTATTTTTAATATTCTATTGTTAAATAGGTAACAATATATATGGATAAATTTCTATGTAGAATTGTGTATTCTATACACTATAGAATATAAATATCTTTATAAAATAGTATATTGTTGGTATTTTTAGCATAGAGAAATGTTTTTGATTTTTTAAGTTGGTAGTCATCATGGTTTGGATGTTGAGTGTCCATATGGGTCCATATGTAAAGGTGAGGTCCTCAGGATGTTGCTGTTGGGAAGTGATGGGACTTTTGGCATGGGAACTTAGTGGGAGGCCTTAGGTCAATGGGGTGTCCCATTGGAAGGTATTTCACTTAAGACTCCTCATTGACTTCCTTGAGAGGATTGTTATAAAAGTCTGGGTTTGGCCCCAACCTGTCTCTCTGTGTCTAGTTGGAGATATAATCACTTGTTTGCTCCCACACATGAAGTTGCGATTTTCAGCCACCATGTTTCTGAGGTAATGCAGAGAAAGGGTGACTGCAAAATCTGTGCCATGCTGTTTGGACTTTCAGTCTACAAAACTGTGCACTATATAAACCTCTTTTTTTTTTTTTTAATAAAGTAGTTGCCTTAGGTATTTAATTGTAGTGATACAAAGCTGACTATTATGGTCAGATTATTCAGCAACTTGTCAAACTCTCATTGATTTTAAATATTGAATGACTCTAATAATCATTTTTCTACATAACAAAAGTTTGTCTCCTTTTTTCTAATTCTTTTATCTCATCTTTTTATTCTTATAGCATTGGCAAGAAATTATAGTACTGTATTAAGTAGTGATAGTAGTTGTGGCATCCTTGCCATGTTCCAGATTTTAAAATTCATCTATTAAGGGCAATGAGTGATGTAGATTTTTGATATAAAAATTTCACCAAGTGCCCTCTGTTCAAGTCCCTTATAAGTACTATATTAATATTCAATTGCTCTGTAACAAATTTCTACAAATTCAGCAGCATGAAACAGCACCCATTTTGTTCTCTCATGGTGTTGTAGGTCAGATGTCTGGATTCATAAGGGCCTCACAATTAAGGTAAGAGCTGGGTTGAGCTCTTACTTTGAGGTCTTGGGGGAGAATCCTTTTGAAAGTTCATTCAGGCAGTTGGCAAAACCCAGTGCCTTGTCTTCTGGCTGTGGGTCTGAGGTTCCCACGTCCTGACTGCCTATCAGCTGGGGGCTGCTGTCTGCTCCTGAGGCAGTCTATATTTTTTCTCATCATGTGGCTCCTCTGAGTATTAACCAGAAAGTGTGCACTGAATCCTTCTCATACCAGGAATCTCTCTGGTCTTGTGTTACCAGCTGGAGAAAGTTCTCTGCTTTTAAATGTGCTCATATGATTAGGTTAGGCCCACCTTGATAATATCATCTCTAAAGTGCCAGGTAGCATAACAATTATGGGAGTCTTATCATATTCACAGGTTCAAAGGATTAGGTTGGGATTCTTTTTTTTTTTTTTTTTAACAGACTTCATTTTGATTTATTGTACACATATGGGGTACAAATTTTCATTTCTCTGGTTGGGCATGATGTACATTCATATCATTATTGTTAATCATACATGTAAATAAGGTAATGATGTCTCTCTCATTCCACCATTTTTCATACCCCCATTCCCTCCCCCTCTCATTTCCCTCTACATAATCTAAAGTTCCTCCATTCTTCTCTCATCCCCCATAGCCCCAACCAGATTTTATATTATCATCCACTTATCAGGGAAAACATTCGGCCTTTGTTTTTTTGGGACTGGATTGTTTCACTTAGCATGATGATCTCCAGTTCCATCCATTTGTCTGTAAATGCCATAATATAATTCTTCTTTATGGCAGAATAGTATTCCATTATATATAGACCACAGCTTCTTTATCCATTCATCTGTTGAAGGGCATCTAGGTTGGTTCCACAGTCTAGCTATTGTGAATTGAATTTCTATAAACATTGATGAGGCTGTGTTACTGTAGTATGCTAATTTTAAGTTCTCTAGGTATAAACCAAGGAGTGGGATAACTGGGTCAAAAGGTGGGTCCATTCCAAGTTTCCTGAGGAATCTACATACTGCTTTTCAGAGTGGCTGAAGCAATTTGCAACTCCATCAGCAATGTAAAAGTGTGCCTTTTTCCCCACATCCACGCCAACATCTATTATTGTTTGCGTTCTTGATAATAGCCATTCTAATTGGAGTAAGATGAAATCTTAGAGTTGTTTTAATTTGCATTTCTCTAATTACTAGAGATGTTGAACACTTTTTCATATATTTATTGATTGCCTGTTCATCCTCTTCTGTAAAGTGTCTGTCCAGATCCTTGGCCCATTTATTGATTGGATTCTTTGTATTTTTGGTGTAGTTTTGTAAGTTCTTTATTTATTTTGGAGATTAATGCTTTATCTGAAGTGTGTGTGATAAAGATTTTTCCCCACTCTGTAGGTTGGGATATTTTGGAAATTCTGTCTACTACGAGTGCATTCCTGACCTCTGTTAAGTATGGTTATGTTTTTGTCAACATTCTATTATGCTTTTCTCAAAGCATATGCTATAGTTTGGATCTTAATGTCCCCCAAAGGCCCATGTGTAGAAGGCTTGGTCACCAGCCTGTGCTGCTATTTGAAGATGTTAGAACCCTTAGGAGGTGGGGCTTAGTGGAAGGAAGCTAGGTCAGGAAGTTTGAAGGGGATGTTGGGACCCCAGCCCTCCTCTGTCTTTGCTTTCTGGCTATCACTGGGTGAGCAGTTTCCCCTTCTGTGTACGTCCATGATGTACAGTGCCAGAGGCCCAAGAGCTATGGGGCCAAGTGACCCTGGACTGAAACCTCTGAAACCATGAGCCAAAGTAAATCTTTCTTTCTTATAAGTTGACTACCTCGGCTATTTTCTCACAATGATTAAAAGTTAACACACACACACATAAACATTTATTAGAATGACTTTCTTTGACATTGGGAGTCAGATTATCCTTGCTAACTCTTTCACCTTAGGCAAGTTAATTATCTTCCTTCCGTCTCTTTTATCCTTCTCATTCAAATGGGAATATTAGTGGTACTGAGTTGCAGAAAATGGGTAGTAATTATGCAATAAGTTTTAGCTATTTTAATAATTACTGAAATACCTTTGTTTTGTATTCTTCTTTATTGTCTTAAATATATTATAAAATTTTTGCCTGTAATCATCTTGACATCATGTTAATGGCTATACACTATTTCATTGTATAGGTATACTATAATCTATTTTTATAAATTTCTGATTGTTAGAAGTTGCATCTGTTTTCTCATTTTATAAACAATACACAAAAAAATCCTTTGAAGTTTTGCACACTATTTATTTAATTCTTAAATAAACTCAGGGACATGGAATTGATAGTTTCAAGGGGAATTAACTTATAAAGTCTTGTGGTATATTTTGCTATATTGCCCCACAGAAAGGTTAAATCGGTTTACACATCCTCTTCCCTTTCCCCTGGAAATGTTACTTACTTCTTAAAACACTTTTTATAAATTATGGAGAAATATCTTCAGAGAACGAGTGTCAGGTAGTTGGCATCTGAAGACAATGGAACAGAAAGAAGAAATGGTCCAATTCAAATTTGCTGGGAAAATGGTCACAAATCAAAATCTAATTTGGAGACTAAGGTTTTTGGGGAAAGGAGAAAGTGAAAAACAAGTATGATATCTTTGGACTAACAGTACTTTAGCACAAACCACAGACTTCAGGCACAGGGGCAGGAGGTATACTCCATGCTACCAACCATGAATATTTAGGTAAGACAAAATGCTTCATAAAAGATGGTTACACAGAAATTTGGCAATCAATATTTGTTATCCAGAGAGAACACCAATCTAATAACTGTATAGGGTGTTGTGAAATTCCTGTTTTTTTTAAAAGATGGACTTATGTAATAACTTATAAAAAGTCATGGAAATCTTCATTTAAAAGCTTGCATGGCATTAATGCAGCAGATTTTCACATGGTAGTAAAATTGTTTGATTTTTTAAGGAAATGATTGATGACTTCTTTGTCTTAACTATAAGTTTAGCTAACAAAAAAATTTACTGTAATTTTTTGTTTTCATCATTATGCAAATATATTAGGAAGTGATAGCCTTCCTGAGTTCTCACTGAAGTAATGATTAGTGGGATATAAAAATGCCATTGTGATTGCATCCATAAAATTATACTAAAAAGGCACAGTAGTGACATGCTTATCCTAAGTTTTCAAGATGCCAACTTACCATTTCAATAACATAGCCTATTATAAAGAAAGAAAGAAAAAGATCCCTTAGGAAAAAAATCCTATTAAAAATTCTGTAATTCCTTAGATCTATTGTTTATTGTACTCTAACATGATAAGAACAGGTACTTGGTGAATGTTGGTTACTATTTTTCATGATGATGAACCATTGAAGCAAAGCGGGATAGTCCTGTGTTACAGAGGTTTATGCCAGTTGATGTTTAGATACCCACTATGTGCCCAGAGCAGTGTCAAGAGTCATGGATTGTGGCTTCCATGGACCCTAAAATGTCTTCCCATTCATTCATCACTTTGGCATTTCTTCCTTTCTTTATTTGGTATTTATAAAGTGCCAGTTATAAACCATGTATGGAGCATGTGCACTTTGTTTCCAGTATCCACAAGAGAAAGTCTTTTTTCTTGATGGAGTTGATGGTATAATAAAACCATAGGATATGCATCTCAGACAGGTGAAGAATGAATAATAATAACAAGATGATGAGAGAAAGAACCATGTGGTCTTTAGTCACTGCAATGTATTGTTTCAAATAGGAAATGGATTTGGCACTGGGTGGCTACTATACTAAGGCCATGAGATAGGATGTGTATTCAAAGTGCTGAAAATTACATGGGAAAGGGAGAATCTGATCAAAGATTTCAGTGTGTAGGTTGTTATTCTAGAGAATAGTAGGATATATATTAATTTATAGCTAGGGAAGAAAAATTTCTGTTTGCTACTTAGGCACCCTGAGCAAAATTTAAAATGTTACTGTTAAAATTAATTTAGAAAGTAGAAAACAAATGCAAAAATAAAAACTTCCAAATGAAAACAAAACTCAGATTGTCTTATCTTTGTGACCAAACAGATTGACTTAAGTATCACAATAAAATGGAATTATTTGTAATTAATTGCCTGAATAATTAGCATGGTTTGTTTTTTATAATTGACCAGAAGTGTATATTATTTTCACCTTGAACAATACTTGTGTATGCTTTAGGGTTAAATAGGCATTGGATATCATCCCGGCCCAGTCCCTTCCTAGCTCCACATTCTGTTATCTCAATTGTCTGTAAAGAGGATATACTATTGATACCACTATTTACCAGTGACGAGTCCTGCTTCCTCAGGTGTTGGAGTGTAACACCAGAGAAGCACGCAAGGCAAGTGTAGAGTAGAAAGTAAGAAGCTTTATTGAAGAAAAGTAAAAGTGGACTTCTCCCGGGTGGAAGGAGGGGACCCAAAGGCGAATCCAGAATTTGTGCGATGAGTAAATCCTGTCCTTTTTATAAGCTTTATTCTCCTGTTCCCTCCCCCTCATTTCCTCCCTTCCTGCCTATGTGACTAGGTCCAGTTTTACAGGTGAGATGCATAAGCTGAGAAACAGATGGGCAGGGGGAGGGCAGGTAATGTCCCAGGAGGTACTAATTAGCAACTCTTTGCCTATAGTCCTCAATAAGGGCAGGTAAATTAAGTAATCAATGGGCTCCAGAGGTCTTTGACATTCCATTCTCCCAAGGGCAGTTTTCAATTTCCAGGTGCTGATGGCCTTCATGTCCTCCATTTTCTCGATTTGACCTGATTTCTTATTTCTATACTAACTACCTCCCCAATTCTGGCTTTACTATGACTCAGCCTTTGCATTTGGTCTGTAGCCTTAGGTACCGGTTTTCTCCCTTCCTCCCTCCCTCCCTCCTTGCTTTCCATCCTCTCTCTTCCTCTGAGACACAGGCTTGCTGTGACGCCCAGGCTGGTCTTGAATCCCTGAGCTCACATGATCCTCCTGCCTCTGCCTCCCCAGTGCTTGAATTACAGCTGTAGGGCCACTGAGCGGGTTTAGATTGGCTTTTTTAAAGACTGATTTTCTCTAAAATTTATGGATATCTTTTATTTTTAATGGGACACCGATTTCATTAAAAGCTCCCATTAAATGATGAATTATTTGTAGTAGAGCTTAGACAATGCCTTGAGAAATCTTTCCAAACTATTGTAATCATAAACCAACTGGGCCAGATGGAATTTTCTCTTTGGAAAAACATGTGTTTCAGGACAGAAAGCTTACTGCATGTTTACTGGTTTAATCCACTTTTGCTATAAAAAGAGTGTTGTAAGTAGTCACATAAAGTAGTCCTTTGCTCCTGAAACAAAGCATTTTTTGATATTATGACTTCCAATTTTGTTTTCTCTTTAATTCACAGATGAGATGCTAATAATTACTTTGGTTTTTGATATTTGACACAAACATTTCTTGAATGTTAAAATGAAGGCATCTATCATTGCCAATATTTAGAGTATAACCAATATTGTTTCATTCCAACTATAGATTTAATGAAGATAATCATAGCTGAAAAGAGCCAGAATTTACAACATTACAACATGTTTTCTTTTTGTAGGACTTAAAATTTTTGCTTATTGATTTAAAAAAAATCATCATTACTAAAGAAGAGAGGTGATGAAATAAGGACAATTTAGAATAATGCATAAATTTGGATTAAAAATAATTTAAAAAACAATCTAGTTAGATTCAAATAGACACGTAAAGACCAATCTAAAGGGTGAGAGTCAGGAGTCTATGGAAGTGAAAATCATCCCATTCATCATGGAGTAGATATGAAGAAAGAAAAGAGATGCTGAACATTGTTGTATTCTATCAATTTAAATCTGTTAGTTAATGTATTTTTTAAAAATTATCTTTTCATTCCGGGACAACTAGTCCTTGTCTGCCCTTTCATTGTTGGGATATCCATGTTTCTGTCTGACACCTCAGTTATATGGTGGTCAACTCATCTGATTTACTTGTCAGTTATGTCTGTAGTAATGGGCACAAGAGATCTGGAGCAAAATATTTATTAGAATTGGTTCTTGATTTAAAGAAAGGATACTAATGAAAGTGTATTAATGGAAATACTGGGTAAGACAATACTAGAATCAGCTAGAGATACAACTAGACATAGACATGAAGAGTTCAAAATGAGATCTACATAGCAGTGCCAAAATGACATCTTTTAGAGGCCAATACATGAATTCATATCCACACACTCCCACTTTTCAAATTCTGACTCAACCACATTTTAGTTGGGTGACCTTGAACAAGTTAACTTCTTCATACAATGGCTACACTATCTTTAAGTAGGGATAATACTACTTTTCTCATTGTTGGTAGCAAGATTAAATGAGGGAATACATCTAAGTATCTTAAGTACTATGCAATACAGTTCTCAGTTAATGTCAGTTGTTATTCTCTTTTAGTCATCTTGTTCATAAATAAAACATGCAGCCACTGTTCTCATTAATAGGAATGATATAGCAGAAGATAAGAGGATTTGAAGCCAGATAAACTTGGGTTTAAATTTTACCTCTGCCATTTTCCAGCAGTGTAAACTTGTTCTGATTTCCATCTCTGCAATTTTTTTTTTGTGGACCATATCAAAGAAATAACAACTACCCCTGGGGATTTTGTGAGGATGAAATGGGTTAAAAAATGTAAAGTTCCAACATGACTTGTTTTTTCTCTTTTTCCCCTTTCTTGAAGACACACTCAGATACAATCTTTCCTGCTGTTCAGTTTGCACATAATTTTCTCAGCTAATGTGAAGAAGTGAATATGTTATAAAGTGCTAAGAGTTTGGATTATCTCATTGCAAGGGGAGCAGTTTCACTATAGTGTGTCTTATTTTCTTATTTCTTAGTGACTCTGAAAGGCTTTTGATGGAAATGTACTATTATTTGGGCCATCATTTAATTCTCTATGAATAAGTCAAGCAAAAAAAAAAAAAGAATTTTTACAAAGCCGGGAGTTTTTCAGAACTGATGTAGACTTTGGGGAGAGACAACATTTCACAGTTATTCTCAACTTTTGACACAAGAAATATCATATACCTTTGTCCTTTTTTCTCTTGTAAAATCTCTGACTTATTTCTGAATCATTCACCATATGCCAAATGATGTCTTAATGTAGTAGATATTCAATAAGTGGGAAACGATTAAAATATCATTACCTTCTCTAACCAGCAATGCAGAAATTTAATTTAGGCATGTAATGTAATTTAGGCATGGTAAAAGTTGGTAGCTAAAAAGATATATCCTGTCTGAGTATCTACATTCCAACTTATTGCAGTTTCTTTTTTAAGCATATTATTCTGGAACTGCACAAGAGTAAGTTGTTTTGTTTTTTTTTTCTTGAAGGCTTTTGTAGCTACTGTTGTCTTGTTGGCTTCTTCTCAGAGACTTCAGTCACTCAATTCATTTAACCAAAACTGACAGTCCTACTATATGCCAGATGCTAGGGATGAGCAGAGTCAATCAGACAAAAATGCATGCTTTTAGGAAGATTATATTTTAGTATTAGATAAAACAAAAAATAGATAACTAGCAAAATATTTAATGTTCGGTAGAACTTATCTAAGTATTTTTCTCTATATCACTAGCATCTAGCAAAAGATCTGAACACAGCAGACACTCAAAGATTACCTGCTTCTAGATTGATATACTTTTATGAATACTCAAAGGAACAGAAGCACAATTCTTGAATTTACCATTGCTTTTAATTGTAAACAGACATTGGGGTCCTGACTCTAGTCAACAGACACACAGGCATATGGAATGGGATGTGGAATAGCTTCCAGAGTAAAATTTTAGTTTACGTGGCTATGTTATCAATGAGTAAAGTGGCCTGTCTGATTGATTGATTTTGAACTTAACAGATGATGTAATTGTATTATGTGACCCAAGTAGATGGATATTTGTGTTTTTTTGATATTTGATTTTATCATGTTTTACTTCTTGAAATCTGGGAATGTACCTAAATTCTTCTTCCTAAACATTTTTCACTTCATTATTTTGCTCTTATCTTAGTATTGAGTGTGCTAGAGGTATCAGGTTAATTATTTGTTTTTTATAGACTATGAAAACACTTGGTCCTGCCCATTTTCTCAGAATTGTAATCATTGAGTCAGGCATCGTGGTGTATACCTGTAATCTCAGCAGCTCTGGAGGTTGAGGTAGGAGGATTGAGAGTTCAAAGCCAGTCTCAGCAAAAGCGAGGTGCTAAGCAACTCAGTGAGACCCTGTTGCTAAATAAAAACACAAAATAGGGCTGGGCATTTTGTTCACTGGTTGAATGCCCCTGAGTTCAATCCCCAGTACTGCCCCTCAAAAAAGAATTGTAATCATTGATAAAGATGAACAATTGTAACTTGCCAAAATCCATATAAGATATTTAAAAAAATAATATATATTCCTCTAGTTCTATGTCCTCTAGTTCTCTTGGGAACTAGATGAAAGTTTGAGTGTTGATGAAAGTCTGGACACACTGTCTGGAATGCAAGTTTGGGTGGGCCAGTCAGAGAAGAATGCTCTCCAGGCATGTGAAGTGACTGTCATCAGGGTCCAGGGAAAATGACTATGTTGGCCCAGCTTGCAGACATTCCTCAGCTTGACCTCACCTCCCATATATCTCCATCCAGTTTTATCAGAGTTAAGTTTTCCAGGCAATTCTTTGGCGCCTTCAGTACCACCCCACTCACATATCCATGGATAAACAATCCATACAATTTCCAATTCTTTGGTAAAATAGTGTATTTCCACAAATTACTTGGGGAAAAAAAAGCACAACTTGCAAAAACAATGTATGATCTATCCAAAATATTAGTAAATTAGACACAAACCAAAGAAGAAAATAAAAATCCTCTGTGTTTCTACTGTCTAGGGTTAACCAATGAAAACATTGATGTGTACTCCAGTCTTTTTTTCCATGCACAAAACAGTTGTTTTTTCAAAATTGAGATGACACAATCAATGCAACTGGGTGACTTCCTTTTTAAAAAGTTAAAACTGAATTACAAACCAAAGTACCTACATAAATTTTCATAATGTAAAGTTATCATTATTCATCTTTTGTTGCATACTTAGGTTATCCAGAATTACCAATTATCAATCATATACTACTGGTATTTATTTTACAGAAATATTCTACCTACAGCTTTATGAGTAGTTATATAATCATTCCTTCTCACAAGGCTCTGCAGCAACCTCTCTTCATGGCTGGGGCTGGTGGTCAAGAAGAGAAAGAGTGATTATGAGTGCTTGGAGAGAAGCCTGAACCCTGAGCTCCTTCAGAAAATTCAATGTCTTTTCATATTGGTGAACACACTAGTGTTTTCAGAGGAGAAAGGAGAATCAGAGAAGTGCATGCCGTATAACTGAGGTGCTTTAAATTGGCGCATCTCTAAAGCAAGGCCAACTGTTCCATGCAATTACACTGAGTATATTTGCTCCCATATCCACAGAGTGGATACCCAGGAACATACCTATTCATTAATAGAAAATGCATACACTTAATACTTCTGAGGCAAGAAAAATATTTATTCATTCATACTTATATCCCCCCCCCAATTCTAGCAAACAGATTATAAATTCCACAGTTTCTGCTTTGTTTACCATTTTATCTTCAATTCCTAGCAAACTGCCTGGTACATAGCAGATAATCAATAAGTATTCGGCAAGTGAACAAAAAATATAAAGTGAAAATATCTGAGTCCAAATGCCAGTCAAGTCTTGGCCATGTATTCTTCTTAGAGGAATTGGTCCCTATTTTTAAAATCCTAGGGCACAATTTAAGGGAACAGTGATACCACAATGATATGAGAGTGTGATTTTGACCCAGGCAGTATTGTTCAGAAAATACTATTTTTTAATTTTATTTAGCTACTGAATATTTAGGTCTGGACTTTGATGCATTTTTTCCCTGGGAAAAGAATTATTGTCCAAATGATCTGCCTAGACTGCAATATCCTGCTTCTTTTAAGTGCCAACAAACTACCCTGGAATCCTTTAGTAGTGGATTAAAACTTTTAGAAACATTTAAAACCGCAAAATATTGGACCCTTGTGACAGATGGTTAGAGGTTTCTCTGATGATGAATTGTGTTTCAAGAAATGAATGCAAAGAATAAAATACAATTGAATTCTTTCCAATATTTACTGGGTACATTTTAGGTATCAGCTTTGTACTGGGTGTTAGAAATATTAAAAAAATAAAAGATGCTCATAGATATACAGATAAATGCATAATTATTATGCATTGTTCAAAGTGTGTAACTGGACAGGGTGCAGTGGAAATACAGAGGAGGGAGCAACTGCACATTCATCTTGATGAAGAAGGGGAAAAATGCATGGGTGTGAGTCCATTTTTATATGGGGTTTGGAGATGGATTGAAGTTTGCCAGGCAGAGAAAAAGGGACAGGATTTTAAAACAAAGGGTGTTACATAGCCATTGCTTTAAAGACATGGTACATTTCTGATAGCAAGATATCCACCAGTGGTTGGAACCTGGGGTATTTGCCGGGGAGATGGGATTATAGAGGTAAACTCACAGATGCACCATCACAACACCAGCTGAAGAGTTTGCATGTTGTCATACAGGCCATGAAAGTTTTGATAAGGGATATTTATTCTTCAACCATTGATCTCAGCAGTGCAAATCAAGATGCTTCTTTCTGACATTGGTCTTGATTTTCTTTCATTTAGGATTTGTAGGTTTTGTTAGACCATCTCTAAGTCCTTGTGGCACAATGACCCAGCACTACTTAATTTCGGTTTCATCTCCTATTTATTTTTTATTGATTTTTATAGCCAAGATATTTTTGAAGTCCTCTTATTCGTCTGTTCTGCAACTATTTGGAAGTCAAAGCTGTACTCAGTGATTTGGTTCATTCTAATAGTAGCTGGGATCATTTTATGGAACTGATTCTACAAAATGATCTGTTTATAATCACAGGGATCAGGCAATGAACACAGGACACCAAAATATACATGGCTATGATTAAGTCACAATAGTAGTATAAAAATAAGCTCATTTCTACAAAGTCCTTAGAAAATTCCATTGCTTACTTTTGAGAATATTTTAGCCTAGTTAAGGTTGGAATGAGAGATTCAGAAAAGAAATACAAAATTCTAAAAATAACATTCCAGAATAATATTATATACTATGTACAAATTAATATCAAATGTTCTAGATGCATTTAAAAACCTGTTAGCTTATCTATAATTTGTGTACTTAAATGTACTTTATTTTTCATTGAAATGCATAAATGTGTGCTGGCCTTGAGATTATTATCCACAAATGTGTAAGAAGGTTGGTTATTGATGTCAACATCTGTTCTACCTGAGTCATTCTAGTTATGAACATCTGACTTCTCTAGAAGTTACTGTTGTGGTGGTTCTGATGTCAATTTGAATTCAAAGGATTCAAATGTCTGTATCAGTGATTCTATCATTCATTTATTTTTGTCAGTATTTTGCGGCATAACATCACTTTGGGGAAATGGAATGAAGGTCATATAGCATGGCTAATTAGGTTAAAAATAACAGGATTGAAAAAATGTAATCAACTGATTTCTCTGTTTTTCTTGTTTTCTAGGTAACAATGGCCAACATTGGCATAAATGGAAATAATTCTCTGGAGACCTGTGAAACAACACTCTTTGCTCTCCGAATGGCAACGTGGAATCAAATCTTAGATCCCTGGGTATATATTCTTCTCCGGAAGGCCGTCCTTAAGAATCTCTTCAAGCTTGCCAGACGCTGCTGTGGAGTGCATGTCATCAGCTTACATATTTGGGAGCTTAGCTCTATTAAAAATTCCTTAAAGGTCGCTGCTATTTCTGAGTCACCAGTTGCAGAAAAAAATCAGGAAGCACCTAGTTTAGGAGGACAGTAAGTCAGTGTAAGAGTAGAATGCAATTAAGAAAAGTTCTGGAAATATTTCAGTTAATTAGATAAATATACATAGACTAACTGGAAAGTTCAGACCTCAGCAGGTAGTTGGTGATACTTTGTTTGGATTCAGCTTTTGAAATTTGTCAAATTATGTATGATTGCACATTTTCACTTGTTTTTGTCAACTGGAGGTAGAATGAAATAATGCTATGGGAGTCAAACAGAAAACAATTTTGAGCTTATTCCTGTGATTGATGCTTTTGGAATAAATGAATGTGTTGAGGTCTAATGTACTTTTACCTGGCCTATCTACTAGAGAACACCTTAACACTACCTGCTCAGTGAATTGGCTATTTTGGGATCACTGCTTTGCAGCTATTCTTCATAGACAAAGTTCATTGAAATAGAACACCACCGTATTTTTGTCTGGTCTGTTTTATTAGTCATTATGTAGCCTCAATCAATATATGCATGACCATGGCACCTGGGATTCACTGTGGCTTATAACAAAAACTACTACATACGCCATGTCTGGCTCATAGGTTGTCTGATCTTGTGAGCCTGTTTAGAATGGGCCCATTCTCATCATATTTGCCAAATAAGATTACTTTCATTTTATTATTTTGAAGGTCAATTGTTTGAAGGCTTTTTTGACAAGTCATAGATTTAAAAATTTTAAATAATCTTTTCCTTTGGAAATTTTAGTGCAGTGATACACATTCCTATTTAGAGATACAGAGGCTTTCACTTTGCCCAGATAGAGGCAACTTGCATGACAGCAGTTGCTAAAAAGCTCTATCATGGATAATGAAAACAACCTACAGCCCAGTTATAAGTGCAAAGAACCATGGGCACAAGGTGCTTTACTATGAGCCATCATTTCTGTTTCAGAGAATAAAACAAACACAGTTGATATATATAATTCAAAGATTATCTGCAGCTAGTGTGTTTCTGCCTTACATGCATGCCTGTACACAAATATACTCACCACAGACAATGGAAGATTCTATTGATAGCAGATCCACTAAATGTGTAAGTTGGCATCTTCTAAAGCCTATGCTACAGTGTCCAGGGGGAAGATTGGAAATCAGCCAGGCATTTGGGCATCATTTTAATAGCTACCAGAGATCAAGGGTAATGATCTCCCCAAAATTTTCAGTAATAAATCAAATTAATAAATTAATAAAGTAATAAATTAAAGTTTAATAAATAAACTTTTTCTTTGCTTATCTATATCAATCCAAAGAATTTTAGTACTCATTCAAAATGCCCTAGGTCCATTGGAAAATAGGGTGTAGTTCTACTTTCTAATAAGGAAATGCATTTCTAAAAAAAATTCTTGCTTTCATTAAATTGGGTCTCTTTACAAATTAATTTTCTCTGTGAAACTTTTCTCGAACTCTTGGAGATTCTGTGAATTCAGATAGACTTAAATGATTATGTTCATAAATTTCTGTTTTTTTAATTGATAATTTATTGTAAGTCATTGTTAACTTTTGTGGATTTTGACAAATTGTCAAGGGTAAATTAAAAGAAATTAAGCAAATAACCTCATTGAAAATTTGAAGACAATAATTTGTCCGTGAATCTAAAGCAGAATCACAACACAGTGGCACATGATATTCTTAAGACCAGTAAATGATTAATCTTGCAAATTTATTCTCATATGTAGAGCACATACCATATGCTAGATCAATACTTGTCAAATTGAATTAAAGACAAGAATTTCTTGATGCAAATTGGACATGGAATTACAAAGTTTTTGAACATTTTAGTTTAAACTGACAGTTACATATTGGTTGTTGTAGTATATGTATATATACATGTATGTGTGTGTGCATGTTTGTATATACAACATATTTAAAAAGAAGCATTGCAATTCGTGATTGCTATTACATTGCATAAATGTTCTCATGTGTTTTAAGAGCGCTTAAAGCCAAGACAAACTTTCAGATGGTTCATTTACTTTCAAAGCAGATATTTATTTTCTACACCTACTTAAGAATATTGGTGTCCTGTGAACTGAGGCACAAGGGACCAGATCTCAACCTTTTCTTGTCAAGTTGGATAAAAACCCTGCAGTGAATATTTCCATGTATTTCAGCTGGGGTAAGGCACTGAGAAGAAACTTATTCAGAGGCTCAGACCTCTTCTCCCAGAGCCTTCAAATGTAATGGCAAAATTGTTGCTGTATTGCCATGATGTCACTTAGCCATCTGTATCTGAACTGAGATCTGTGGCATGACCATGTGTGGGATACAAGGCTTTGAGGAGTGACAATGGAATCAGTTTGCATGTTCTAGAAAGATTATCTGTATAATGTGAGCATTGTTTTAGGGCAAACTAATTGATTTTAAGATGATGTTAAACACATGATACAGACATCAAAACTGGAAAAACATTAAAGTAAAAGAATATGTGTTTGCATGATTTAGGCTTTTCTTCCAAGGAAAGCATAATTAAAGAAAGCAAACAAACACATGAGTGGGAATAACTGATTTCAGAATTTGTTTCTGTTGTTATATATGCTGCATATAGTTTGGCAATTTACTGTGTAATGAGTAATAGAGGGTAACATCCATCATCAACATCATTAATGTTCCAAGTGAAAGTATATTTGTTCTGATTCCTGGAAATAAATAGTACAAATAGTTTCAACGGTTTGAATGTTTTAAGCTCTGTTTTAAAATTTATAATGAGACCTTCCAGGTAACTGAATTTCCCTTTGCATTGGGTAAAGTTGTAATCACACAAAATTGAATACTATTTGAGCTTATGATTTCTGAAGAATTATAGTAGTCTAGGCAAAAGCTAAACTTGTCTGACTTTTTTTTAGAATTTTGTGAATTTGTTTAAAAAATGAGATTAAAAAATTCATATGGGTTTTTATGATTATGAATACAAAGAGAATACTGACTCCTGGTATCCAAAAATATCAAATGTTTTCCTGAAGGGTTCAATTAAGAGATAGAAATATGCCCTTTGAAATTTTTTTCTAGAGATGGAAAAGTGTTTGTAATGATTTGTGTAACTAAAGTGGAAAATTCCTAAATGTCAACTATATATATATATGTATATATATATACGTATGTATATATATATATGGGGATATGGGGGGGAGAGAGAGAGAGAGAGAGAAAGAAATCTGAGGTATGTAACAAATAGTCTTGTTTGCTTATTCTCAGACTTAAAAAGACACACTCACTTTAGTTTTGTGCATAATTTGAATTTACAGCCTGAATAGGAGCACTTGTTAAATACAGAGTGAATCTTTTGTGAAAACTGCTCTAGCTTCACCTGTGTACCACATTGCTCCAATTAATTAACCATCTAGGGTCAGAATATCAAGGCTGGGCATGTATATTTTCTTGCTCCCTCATCTGGGTATCAAAAGACTACACTGGTAAATAATGTTGAACTTCAACTCATTACTGACACATTTTAATAGTAGATGAAATGTGTTTTTCTTTGTTATGTGATTAAGTGTATTTTGTGCCCTTCATATATGCTGGTTTGTACAAGAGGTCAAATCGTGGTGTGTGTGTTGTTGCTTGCATCCGTATGCAACTGTGTAATTTTAGTGCTTTGACTAGCTTGAAACTTAAATGATTTTATAATAAATGTGGACTAACCTTTATCAAGAGTGGTTATTTTGAAGATGGTCATATACAACTTTCAACTCTTGAACCTGAATGTCCATTTTTACCTGTTGTAAGATGGGAGGAGTTTCAACTTGGTTTCCCTTCTTACTGTCTGTTATTCCTTCCCTGATCACTCTTCTGCAACATCTAAGTTTCTTTTACCTGAGCCTTACCATAGTTTCCTAATTTAAATGGGATTGTTTCTAAAATCTGGTGGCCTAGTGTGGTCTAGGATAGCCCAGATAGGTCTAGGATAGCAAACAATCCCCAAATCTTAGTGCCACAAACTCAGAGAAGTTCAGAGGTTATCTGGGGCTCCTGTCCACTCTAAAGGGGAGCTCTCATTATTATAATCACTTCAAAGAAATCAAGTGAACAAACATCCACCATAATATGCTGCTGTTCATGCTAGAGGGGAAACAACAGAATGTCACACAGACTGTTAGAGCTTGCACCTGGAAGGAATACACATTTACACATTTCTGGTCAAAGTCAGACTTTAGCCAGGTTGATACACCAGAAGGAGGACTGAAAATCATTGGTAGACAGCAGTAATGATTTCGACATTCAATAAAAATGTTGTAATTCTTGCCTTTTTATTGATATTTAAACAGGAACCATATTTTTTTGAAAATTTATTTTTTATTTAGGAACATAATGTCATAAAACATTCAGTATTCACTCTATAAATACTCAGAAGCAGGCTGTTGTAATCTATAAAGATAAGACTGAATGCATGCCACTTATAATGAATAAAGTTTTTAAATTTCAAATACATAGAAAAATAAGGGAAAAACTCAGTTTTTAAGTAACACAGAAAACAAGACAAACACTGCCTAGTTGCAGCTGTCTGAAATGATCGCTTTTCTAGTGAGAATGAACGAAATGTATTTTTGCCTTTGTATTTTAAATTCTTGATGATAGAATGTGTTTGCCTTGATGTAATGCATGTGACTGAATTCTGTAGAACTTTCAGAATATTCCAAGTAGTGGAACAGCACTGAAACAAGATCAAACCACATTTTTTTTCTTTTTTTTTTCCTCCGAGTGAGAAGAATCCCTTCATTTTGAACTCAAACCTAGCAGTGCATGAATAAGAAATCTGGCTAAAAATAAATCTTAGCAATCTTAAGATGTAAGTTCATAGATAAAAAATGTTTTGTCTTAAACTACTACAGGAATTTATTACACAGAATTTCTGGCAGAGTTGTCTTTCTGCCCTGAACAAGTATCAACTGAAAGCAATATGATAAAGATGTGATTTGTAATTATGAGAAAGCAATTTGGAAGTTAGTATGTTATCAAAAATTAATTTGCTGGCATATATTGTTAATTAACAATCTAGAGAGATTACAAAAGATAATGAAATAAGCAGAGGCAAAATTCTTGAAATCTAAAGAAATTTTATCTTCGATTTGTGGTGTACTTTAAATTTCCACTTTAAAAAGGGGTACAAATAATCTTAGTGTTTCATGTTTAATTTCACTTGAGTTATTGTCAGTGTTTGATTTGTTAAACCCCAAACTGAAATGCATCCTATTGTTGAAGTCTTAACTTTCCCATGTTAAATGAAACAATTCTACACCAGGAGACACTTGACATAATTTAACTTTTTAAAAAGTGAGATTATACTATACATACTGCAACATTTTGTTCAGCAACATTTTGATTTTGATAGCCCATGAGCACACAGAAAATTCTTTTTAATTTCTAGATAGTATTATGTTAAATAAATGTGCCACCATTTAAGTAACAATTTTTCTTGTTGATGGAGAGTTGCTTTTTATTTTCATTTATTTCCCTTTCACGTAATGCTATTTCAGTATGTATTTCTTTATATTCTATTGCTGTGGTTTGTGGACTTAGAGGATTAAGGCAGACTCATTTTCAGTATTAATATGCTACTGCTAAAAAGGGCAAGGTGAACCACCATACTCTTCTAAAAAAATGCTTAATTTCTGAGAGTACTACTGTGTATTTTAGCAGCTTTACATTCACAAATCTATTTGGCAAAAATAAATAATATTCAAACCACACTTTACGTTATTGTATTTCCCTTTGCTAATGAACTTGGGCATCTTCTTACATTTGTTAGCCATTGCTTTTCCATGAATTTCCTGTTCCATACTAATCTGTTAATATTTTCCTTATTGGTCGGTGTATGTTAAAAATATTAACTCTTTACTTTTCACATATGCTACAAATACTTTTCTCCTAGGCTGCCATTTTATTTTTCATTGACAGTGTCTTTCACCATAAAAGACTTTTATTTTTGATTAGGTAGAGTAATCTTTTCTCAGCCATGACCTGCATGGGGAGGGACTAAATACCCCTTGGAGATATGGGCCAGCTGGAAATAAAAGGCTGAAAATAATATCAAGAAATAAACACAAAGGACCAGACTTACATTGTTTTAGAGTGGGCTGGATGGGTGGAAGAGACCTGAAGGGTCTGATCCTAACAAAGGGAAAAGCCTGCGAATCCTTTGTTTTTAGTGAAACACACCAAAGGAATTCATGGTGAGGAGGGTTCTTCAAGGTGAACAAGAGGAGAGAAGCTGTGGGGAAGTTGGCCTGGTTGGGGACTTGTCATGGGCAGTAATTCTTCCTCCTCCAGGTAGCTGTCCCAATACAAGGCTAGTTGGGTACACTCTATTTTATCCAAGGCTAGCAGGCATCTAAATTCAAAGCTTTTGAACTCATATTATATTCCTTGCCAGGCATGGATTCAGTGGCCACCTACAAATGGACGTTTCTTTCTACACATTCACATAGAAAGATTCCCAGATGCAGCAGTCAAGCTCTCCAAGGTGATGGAGTTCAAAGCCATAATTTATTTGCCACTCCTGACAATCTTTTATGGATTCTTGATTATTTCTTGTTTAGAAAGATTTTCCCTCCTCTAAGATTATAAACAAATGCTCATTTTTTATCTTTAGATTTTCTAATTTTAATGGGATTATGGTTTTATGTCAGGTTAGCTAGGTATGTAAGTTCCCCCCTCCCTGAAAGTGTAACCAATAACTGCTTCCCCTGTTTTAGTTATATTCTCGAAGTCTTATCTTTGGTGAATTTCCATCAGGTTTTTTGAAGTGTTGACCTTAGCTTACATGGCCTCCATTTTTAACTCAGACTGGGAAACACCAGTTTAGACCATAAAGGAATAAAATAACCCTGGTTTTAGTAATTTAACAATGGCACTAAAGACCTATCACAGGTTTTTCTAGCAAAGAAGGTAATTTTATATAACACTACTTTTGCTTCTTACCAGATGTCTGCTGTGACCAACAGCACAGAGTTGGCAGATAGTTAAGTGGGTTAATTAAGAATTTATTACTTAGCTAGGGCGGCCATAACTAAGTGCCGCAGACTCTGTGGTTTAAAACAACAGAAGGTTTTTTCCTTACAATTTCAGAGGCTAGACATCTGGGCTGGGGTGATTTCTTCTGAGGCCTGTCTCCTTGTCTTGTAGATAATCATTTTCTTCCTTGGTTTTTATACATTCTTTCCTCTGTGTGTGTCTATGCCTCGATCTGCTTTGGTAAGGCAGCAGTCACATGGGACTAGGGCTCATTTTAGTGAACCTGCTTAACCTTACCTACCTCTGTAAAGACCACTGACAGATTCTGAGGAACTGAGGATTTTGACTTTAAGGTATGAATTTTGGAGGGACATGATTCAATCTATAATAAGAGTATAGAAAATGAGGTTGAGCTAAAGCTGTAATAACTGGTCCACACACGGATTAAGCCTATTAACGAGTTCTCAGGAGCATGCATCCCTTTCACATGTAGAATTTACTAAATCAAAGTGTTGCGCCTCACTTCAGTGACTAATTGAGTAGGTTTGGGGTGGGGTTAGAGAATCTTCATTTGTAATAGGGTCCCTGAAGTTCTCAAGCAATGCTAGTCTAAGGAACACACTTTGGGAACCACAGGCCTAATCAACTAGGCTAACCAGCTACTTGGTATGACATGAAACAAAGAGCCACGAAGCCTTTGGATAACACAAAATAGCACCATTGTTTTGTCCTGGAATTTCATTCCTACCCTAATTTTCCCCCCAACTTCAAACAATTTAGATGTGGAACATGTATGCAAAAGGGGTTAAAAGAACATGGGTTGATATGTATTGACAATAAAAAGTTATGCAAAAACAAGTTCAACATAGATGAACAGGTTAGTTGATCTCAAATCTCTTACTAGTTTCAAATGGATTTTTCTCAAAATGTGTAAAGGCAAAATCACCATCCCAGTCTCTGGGAATATTACTTACATTTTGTCATTCTAACCAAAGTTTTTTTCAAGGAAGAGTTCAAGGCCATTTGGATGAATTTTACATTTATCTCCCTATGCTTCTAACGTTTATAATCTTATTTGATCTTGGTATTTTCTACTCTTGTCTGACTCCTGTTGGTGTTACAATAATTTCCTACTCTAGTAAAATGAATCTTTAATCAGTCTGGTTTTCTAGAGGGGTACTGGGTATTTATTTCCCCAAAGAAATATAACATTCAGGCTTTTCTTCTGGGACAAGTAAATTATTTTAATGGGTTTTATTAGGAATAATTAAAATGACAGTTGAGAATAAATGGACCAAGATCAAATTAAAATACTTGGACACAAAATCCAATTCTAAAGGCACTAAAAATCAAGGTCTTTTAAACAAGTCCCAATAAATGGTATTTCTAAGGTAAGAAAAAAAAAGAAAGCTAAAAGAAAAAAGAAAAAAAGCTACAGAAACAAAACTTTAGGTTGTGCTTTTGCAAAACACAGTCCCACAAGAAATGTTTCTCTGTCCTCTGGAGAAGATGTCATTGGTCATTGCATGCCTTCCACAGGAGTCTAAATGCAAACACAGATAAAATGCTCTATGTATTTGTTTCTTCAAATGTATTTTTCTGAAATCTCAGTGCCAAATATACTAATTTGTAAAACTTGAGCTATTAGAAGAGTTGAAAATATTGAGACAGTTTTCTTAAAATTGAGACATTTGTCACCACTTTATGAGATTAATTTTATAAGTTTAGTAATTTTCTCACAGCTACTCAGAATAACATAGAAAATAAAAAGCTCACAAATATCCAGAGAATTATAGAAACTAAAGTTAGAAGTAATTTTTTTATCTATTTGCTTTCTAAATTGAGGTTAGGCAGATATTAAAGTTGTCCTTTAGTAATGTTTTTGGTAAAGACTTATGAGACAATAACATTTCTCTTGATGTAGAGTTCTTCAGAAGACCTAGCTATGGATTCTGAATCTTTTTGACTTGTGTCCCATTTCTTATTAATCCACTAATTAGAAAAGTGATGATCAGGAAGGGTTTTCCAAGAAGACCCCTTTGTAACAGGGTCCTGAGGCAAGAATTTGTGTGGTGGCTGTGCTTTTGTACAATAACATATAGTCCAACTACAGGATCAAATAGCTTTTTGTCTCTGTGTCTCCAGAACATGCTGCCAGCCCATTTTCTATTCCTGTGGAGAGGAGAGGTTTAGTCTTTTACTGATTTAAGCCCAGTATGTCTTGTGTCCAACTAAAATGTAAATATATTGTGGACCAGCTTGCCTATACTAAAAGAACCCATGATGGATTGTGATTCTGAATTAAGACAGTGGTGCATTCTGACCAGTGAAGCAATACCAACCATTTAGCCTATGGACTGGTGTTGCTATTATTCACTTTTACATGTGCTTTGGGAATTTCCAGATTCCTGATTTGTGGAGGTAGGGGAAGCATAGCAGAACAGGGAGAGGATTTTAATGTCTGGAGTCTCAGAAGAAAAGTTTCTCCAATTTTAAGAATGGAAGATAATCTATCATCATATCACATTGCTTTTGGAGATCATTTATCTCTCATAAGCACTTCCAGTAATTATTCATAATAGATTATTACCATCCCCTGAAATTCAACATTTCTATTTGCATTATGAGTAAATTTTGCAAGTAGGTAAGTATGCCATTAACTTTCAAAATATTGACACCACCTGAGATATGGTCTGTGATTAGAACTTCACTACCTATTGACAAAAAAAAGAGGGAAATCAGATTTTATTCTGATGTTTAAGAAATGGCAGATGGTAGCTGAGCCCCAACAACTAAGCTCCTCATTACATTAGCCACTGCAGATCAAGTAGCCTATCTGGGCTTTTCTCCTTTGTTCTCCAAAGGGTACCACTCGGACTATATACATTAAATTTGAAATTTTCTTTCTGAAAAATAATGACTATTTTACTTTCTTGCTTTCAAATTATATTCATTCTCCATTGCCTCCAGGATCAGGTCCAAACTACTTAGGGTGACAACAAAACTCTTCTATTTTATCTTTAGCAGATCCTTTCTGGAGAGTCTAGGCAGCCTGAAAATCATATTCTCTGCTCTGATATTTGAGTCCCCTCTTATCATCAGAGGTGTTTATCAATAGTTATGCTTGTACCCTGAGACTAGATGGAGTTGACCACATGCCTCTTCATCAAGTTGTGATGAAGCTTATCAGTTACCTAAATTGATCTTTACTGTGGTATGACAATTTTATTATTATATCTTTTTAAATAGACAAAACCTATAGTTGGAGAAGCTTTGTACTTAAATGTGCAGGGAAAGGATTAAAATACCAGCCTTCTAGAACTCAGGGTACATTGCTGTCCTGGAGAAAAATACAGTGAACAAAGTGCCTTTTGAATTCCCTAATTTATGGAATTGCATGTTGGAACTATTATTAAGAATTCTATTTGTTTGATGTTATTTAAAAGTGATTAAGGATTCTATATTCTCTCTATATATTGTGTTTTTTATATAATATGTGTCAAATTTATATATATTATATATATATCTCCAAAATACTCTTTCATCAGTTTTTTGTTTTTCCAGAAATATGCTTACCAACTTTCAGTTGGCATTGTGAGTATATTTAATAAATGAACAATAATAATGAATGTACTTTTTAATCAGCCTTTTTTGCCATTATGACTTAAAGACCTGATAAGAACAATTTTAGAGGAGAAAAGTTTATTTTGCCTCAAGGTTTCAGAGGTCTCAGTCCATAGACACAGACAGCCAACTCCATTGTTCTGGACCCAAGGTGAGGCAGAGCATCATAATGGAAGTGTGTGCAGGATGAAAGCAGCTCAGTACCTGACACCAGGAAGGAGAGAGAGAGAGAGAGGGAGGGAGGGAGGGGGAGAGAGAGAGAGAGAGAGAAAGAGAGAGAGAGAGAGACAGACAGAGGTAGTGGTAGGGAGAGATGTCTCCTCACACCACAGACAAAATATAAACCTCAAAGGAAAGCCCCAATGACCTACCTCCTGCAGCCATATCCCACCTGCCAGCAGTCACCGCCCAGTTAATGCCTATCAGAGGACAACACATTGATTAGGTTAAGGCTCTCATAACCCAATCATTTCACCTCTAAAGCTTCTTGCACTACCTCACACATGAGTTTTTTTTGGGTACCTAACATCAAAACCATAATATTTCCATTCAGAAAAATATTTGTTTTCTCTTGATAATTGACTTTAAGAAGGTTTTGAGCAGTAATGTCATTTGGCATTAAATTGATGCTTGTGTACTTCTATACCAAACATAAGAGGGTAGCTGGGAAAGGGGAATATATGTGTAAAGGGAAGAGGGTGGGAATTTATTTCTTGAGTGTACTCTATCCCAGGTATTGGTGTACATTTCTAATTCTCCAAAGAACACTCTGAGACTGTTATTAACAGCACTGTTTCACAATAAAACCCAAGTACAGAAAAATATCTTGTAGGTTTCTAAGAGGCTTTGCGCATCCAGCACCTCATAAATCTACTATTAGAAAGTGATGTGGTAGAAAATTAGGTTAGTGTAACAAAATCAAAACAAAAACATCCAAAGCAAAAACAAACAAACCCAAAGCAAAACAAAACAAATCAAAATGTGTGGCCAATTGTGGTGATAAATTGTTGGTAAGCAAGACAAGAGAATCTAAGATAATCAAGTCTTTCCAGTGACATATGAATTTCATTTGTGTCATAGGAAAGTTAAATGACTTTATTCTGGGAATTACTGGACTGTGGCATACAAATGGTTCTAAATGTTTGCAAGTTCAGTTTTACAAACTGCACTACTTTTTTATCTAGAGATAAATCACAAACAATTGATTAGTTCAGCACTTGGGGAAGGAAGCAGAAGATTCAGTTACAGGAATCACTCAGTTCTAGATATTTGGACACTTTCTTGTGCACTTGGAAGGACTATGGGGCAAAATTATATTTTCTTTGATTTTGGCATTTTGTGCTTTCAAAATTCCCCTATTCATATACTGACTTCCTTGAAACTGTAACACATGAAATAATAACTGTTAATTGATACTGTTTAAACGAATTTTTCTTTAATGAACAACTATTAACTGATAACTGTGTAAATGAAGTTTTCTTTGGTCAAATACATTTGAGAAACTCATTGAAAATCTATTTGAGGGCATGTAAAAACATACAGTAGGATAAAAAAAGACCCATTTAATGTCTTGAAAAATATATTGACTAGGGTAAAAGTTTTTGACTTGACATACTTACTAGAATTCCTTAACACCATTTTGGAAATGCTGTTGATGATAAGAAGCAGAACACAGTTTCTTGATGTCATTGGCTTTTTTGGGAGTACTACCACTACTTTAGATTCCAATCAAATAAGGAAAATTCTAGAGCAGAAAGCCATAAAATAATATAAATTCCAAGTGTCATCAGTGCAACTATGCATTCTTGATCTTTGCTACAGCAACTCAAGATAGCTTACTGATTTCTGAACATTTATATTGAAAAAGGAGAATAACCAGGAAAGATTAAATGGTCAATTAGAAGACTAGATGAAAAAATACTAACATTTTTGCTTTGTTTCCTATATTTACTTGTTTGTTCCTTAAGAGAAATATATTTCTTGATCTCACGTTCCAAAAAAGTGCTTGAGGTGATTTGATTTTTGCATGTCTGAGATAGTTATCAATTGAGTAAGGTGTCAAGTGGAAACTGAGAAGAAAAATTTTATCATTCTATTTATTATATAGATTTAGGAAATTTCTTGAGGACTGCAGAAAGTTTTAATCTAATATCAAATATGTATTGACCATAATCTTCTCTTGCTCTCTGTAATTCTTCCAATTGTTTTTCCCATGTCAAATCAAGTCCAAACATTGGTCGATTGTGAAAATATGTAGAGTTAGCCCACAAATAAAGAAACCAGGTTCCCAGGGCAGAACATAACCCTGGGTAACTAGTGGAAAGGCACCACATAGTAAATATGTCTTTTACAAATAAGGTAGAAAACAGAGCAAAGACAAAGAAAAAAGTGATAAGGGTGTAGTGTTTCTCATAGGTTGACTACTTGCCTATTTGATTTTCTTTCATATTGTTTGAGGTTTTCTAAGGTATAAATTCTTGGAAATATCAAAGATTAATTTTTACAGACTGTCAGATATGTGTGAGAGTAATCTAGACCAGACAAAACAAAATATCTGACACAATTTTAACATAAGTATGGTGCCTCAAGATTCTTGTCAATGGTTTGGAGAAGTAAAATGGCTAGTATCAGGCTTGTACACAGTATGAGGTATTTGAAGGATCAAAGCACTGCACCATTTTCCAGAAAGGGCTGCTGCTCTTCCTGACTTCCACGGACTCTTCAAGGGGCAGAAACAGAAAGAGAAAGAAGGGATGGAAACAATAGTCATCACATTCATAGATGAATCCACAGGACTGAAGTTTCAATTAAAAGTGGTTCATTTTTCTAGTGACTCTTTCTTATTTTTTTTAAGAGGGAGAAAAGTATTCCCTGACAGGAAATCTCTATTAGCTGTTACATTGGATTTCCCTGAGACTTAAGCTACAATGGCATTTCTCTTTAGAGCTGATACATCCACCAAAAACTTCACCTCTCACTTCAGATTGCTATTGCTTCAGTCAAGAACCACACGGAAAAACTTAAAACACAGTCTTAGCCTAAATTTTAAATTTGGTTTAAACTCAATTTATGTCTAGTTAGCAGGGTTCAATAATAGCAGTTTTGCCCTTAGATAGTGATATTGTGAATTTGCAAGGATAAAATTGTTTTTGCTAAAACATAAGATAGACTTCCATGAAATGAAAGATTCTGAATCAATACTTTAGGACTCTGCTCTTGTTGGGATTTGCATCATGTTGTGCCTATTACCTTAATATTACCACGTGTTCCATAAAGGAAAATACAAAGTTAACGTCTAGAGAGAGATCAGGATAGCAGGCATGTAGGCAAAGATATTAACATCGGTTTAAAAAAAGAGTAAAGGGCATCCAATAAACTAAGGGGTGTTTTTTTTCCTAGAAAAATACCAACAAACTCATTTGTCAAAGAAATGAGTTCATAGAAATCAAATGTATCACATAAAACAATGTAATAAACTTTAAAAAAGACACTCATAGTTTTAGAAAAGAAAACCCTGACACTTACTGAAAATACTTGGAAAAACCAGTGAAGTAAGAGGAGTTGATGAAATAGTACAAACAAACAATGGAATAAATGCCAGGGTTGGGAGGTTCCTGGAAAACCCTCTGACCTTGGCTAGCCTGACTGCCCCTGTGGCCTGACCTTGAGCCCAGCTCCAGCAACCTTGCCGCGCTCATTATAAATTCCTGTACTCTACCCTCACAGCTTTCCTCTCTGAAACAGAAAGAATTCCTTGTTCTTTCTTTGTGTTTTCCCTTATTCCTTCTGCCTTCAGTTTTTTTCTAAAATGGCTTTTTAAAATCCAAGTTCAATTTTTGGAAAACATTGCTGGAGAAAAACGGAAGAATTGTGTGGCCAAATGCATCATTTCTTTTACTCTGTAGCTTGCTTATTCTCAAGTTGAATTCCAACATTTGCTTTGTTCTCACAGCCTTACCATTACTTTGTAAATCAATTTATTTTATTAAATCCTTTCTGCAAATGGAAGATTTTTTTTTTCTTTCTGTGTTCAGGAATCGGCTAACTGAAGCCCATTATGGAAGATCTTTTGTGGATGATTTTGAGTCATTGGTCTCTCCCCTTTTGAATACTTTAATATGATATCCCTGGAATCAAAATGGTATTTTGGAGTTATTGACTATGTTTATGATGTTTTAAAGAAGTTCTAAAAATACCAGAGTCTCAAAAGGCCTACACTTTGCAATCAAGTACATTAGTCACTAATAAAATGAACTCAATCTTGGTGCATCCCTCTTCTATATCAATTAATCTTTAGAATGCATCAAAGAACCCACTAGGTGCAGAATATTGTACAGGGTACTTTGAAATCAATGTGAAAACCTTGAAATGTCAATGAAGGAACCAATGAGTAGACTCAGAACAGAATCAATTTCAAATATGCTTTTTATTTATGTCAGAAGTGTTGTGCAACAAGTGAGAATTAAAGAATCATATTTACAAAACAAAATAGGCAAGGCTAGGCATGCTCTTGCACTTGGGTTACAGTCAAGCTTTCTTGATGAGCAGAAATGTTTATTAACTTTTTAAAATTTCAATTTTTTAACTTGTTCTAATTAGTTACACATGGCAGGAGAATGCATTTTGACACATTGTACACAAATGGAGCACAACATCTCATTCCTCTGGCTGCACATGGTAGAGAGCCACACCAATAGTGTAATTGCATGTTTATAGGGTAATAATGTCTATTTCATTCCATCGTCCTTCCCATCCCCACACCCCTTTATCTCCTTTCACTCCCCTCTGCCCAATCCAAAGTTCCTTCATTCTTCCCCAGGCTCCCCACCCCCTATTATGGACCAGCATCCGCTTACCAGAGAAAACATTCAGCCTTTGGTTTTTTGGGTTTGGCTTATTTTGCTTGGTATGATATTCTTCAGCTCCATCCATTTACCTGCAAATACCATAATTTCATTTTTCTTTAAGGCTGAGTAATATTCCATTGAGTATATATACCACATTTTCTTTATCCATTCATCTGTTGAAGAGCATCTAGGTTGGTTCCATAGTTTAGCTATTGTGAATTGAGTTGCTATAAACATTGATGTGGCTGCATCACTGTAGTTTGCTAATTTTAAGTCCTCTGATTATAAATCAAGGAGTGAGATACCTGGGTCAAATGGGAGTTCCATTTCAAGTTTTCTGAGGAATCTCTATATTGTTTTTCAGAGTGGTTGCACCAATTTGCAGTCCCACCAGCAATATGTGAGTGTATCTTTTTCCCCCACATCCGCACCAACACTTATTATTGCTTGCATTCTTAATAATTGCCATTCTGACTGGAGTGAGATGAAATCTTAGAGTAGTTTTGATTTGCATTTCTCTAACTGCAAGAGATAATGAACAGTTTTACATATGTTTGTTGATGGATAGTATTTCTTCTGTGAAGTGTCTGTTCAGTTCCTTAGCCCATTTATTGACTAAGTTATTTTTTTTTTTTTGGTGTTAAATTTTTTGAGTTCTTTATATATCCTGGAGATTCATGCTCTATCGAGGTGTATGTGGTAAAGATTTTTATCCCATTCTGTTGGCGCTCTCTTCATGTTTGTATATGAGGTATTCCCTCAAAAGCAGGAATCTTGAGGTGAAATGATTAGATCATGAAAGATGTAACCATATCAGTGGATTAGTGCATTTGATTGATTAATAATTTGAATGTACTACTGGGTGTTAATTGTAGGCAGGTGGGGCATGGTTGGAGGTAGTAGGTCACTAGGGATATACTCTTGGTGATTAAATCTTATCCTTGGCTTCTTGCTCTCTTTCTCTCTCTCTGCTTCCTGGCTGCCAAGAGTTGAACCGATTTCTCTGCCATGCCTTTCTGCCATGATGTTCTGTCTCACCTCAGGCCCGGAGAAATGGAATTGGCTGATCATGGACTGAACTTCTGAAACCATGAGTCCCAAATAAACTTTTCCTCCTCTAGTTATTCTTGTCAGGTATTTTGGTCACAGTCACAAAAAGCTGACTAACACAAGTGATATACTCATAATGCTGAAAGAAAAAAAAAAGAAAGAAAAATCTGCTGGCCAACAATACCATACCCAGCAAAGTGATTCTTCAAAAATAGAGGAGAAATTGCTTCTCAGACAGACAAAACTGAGATATTCGTCTCCACTAGACTGGCCTTACAACAAATACTTAAGGGACTCCTATACCTGGAAGTGAAAGAATGATAATTATTATGATAAAAATCACCCAAAAGTGTAAAACTTACTGAGTGCACTAGATACACACATGAGAAAGAGATGGCAATGAAACTTTATTGTTATGGAAAAACAGCAAACTACAAAGATCAACAACAGTAGAGGCAGAAGGGAACAAAGTTATACAACCAAACAAAACCAAAACCAAAACCAAACCAAACCAAGCCAAAACAAAACCTCCTCAGAGAACAATTAACAAAACAACAAGAGTAGTTGTTACCTATCAGTAAAAACCTTGAAAACAAATGGAAAAAATCTCCCAAAAAAAGTATATAAATTGTTGAATGAATTAGGAAAAGAAGGCTCAACTATATACTATGTATAAGACACCTTGCTAGTGAAGAAAGGGGAAGTGGAAAGGTATTTCATGGAAATGGAAACCAAAAATGATGAGGAGTAGTGTTTTAATCTCCTTTGCTTTGGTATGACCAAAAACCCCGACAAGAGTAATTTACAGTAGGGAAAATGTATTTTGGCTCTAGGTATCAGAGGTTCAGTCCATGGTAGGCTGCCTTTACTCTGAAAAAGTGCATGTAGTTTTAAAATTTAAATATAATTTACATGTAATGATATATTCACAGAGATTAAGTGTTCAGTTTGATTAATTTCAATATATGTATGCACCCATCAATTAAAACAAGATAGGATATTCCCTCACCCCAGACAACGGTTCTGTTATGCCAGAAGATGTCAACCACCTTCCTACCAAGAAGGAATTTCTTCTGATTTTTATCATGAAAAATTAATTTTGTCTGTTCTTGGAAGTCATATAAATGGAATCACACACGTGTATTATAGTGTCTGGTTTTTTTAACTCAGGAAAATGTTTTTGAGATTAATTCATGTATCAGCAATTTGTTCCTTTTAATTGTTAGTACTCCATTGTTTGAACATATAATTCATTTATCTTTTTTCCTATTGAGAGATATCTGAGTTACTTCCCATTGTTTATTATAATAAAGTTAGCAAGAACACATAAATGAAAATCAATTTGTTTATATGCTTACATTCATATTAGGTAAATAGGAGTGGAATTGTGAGGTCATAGAGTAGACACAAGGTTTTCAAAAAGCTTTGGTTATTTACTTATTTATCATTTAAAAAATTATTTTAACTGATGCAAAAAAATAAAATTTTTACATTTAATGGGGTACTAGGTAATGTTTCAATACATGTGTACATGGTATAATGTTTAATTAGGTTAAACATATCTACCTCCTTGAACAACTATCACGTTTATGGTGAAAACAAAAATCCTTTCTTCTAGCTTTTTGAAATGTACAGCACATAAGTGTCGATACTCACTCCATTGTGCAACAGTACACCAGAACTACTTGCTCCTACTTTATAACATAATACCCATTGATCAAAACCCAGCTCCTCCCTCCCCCAGTCCTTGGTCTCTGGTAACCACCATTTGACTTTCAATTTCCATGAGATCAACTGTTTAAAGATTTCACATGTGAGTATCACGTAGTACTTGTCTTTTTATGCCTGGCTTATTTCACATCATGATCTCTAGGTCCATCCATGATGTCATGAATGACATAATTTCATTCTTTTTATGGCTGATTGGTGTTCCATTTTTTAGTCACCCATTCATCAGTTGATGGACACTTAGGACCTTTTCATTTCTTAGCTATCCTGAATAGTAGTTCAACAATGTGGGAGAACAGATATTGTTTTTCATGTTCTGATCTCATTTTCTTTGTTTATGTACCCACTAGTGGGGTTGTGGATCATATGGCAATTCTATTCAATTATTTTGAGGAAGCTCCATTATAATATAAACTATTCAGAACATATGAGTAATTTTATTAGTATATGTTTTCATTCCCTTAGGTAAATAACTAGGGTGAATTGAAGGGTTATAAAGTAGATTTTTAAGAATAACCATATTTGTTCATGAAAGTGGATGTACAATTTTCTACTTTATAGCAGTAAATGTGAATTTCATTTCTATATCCTCACCAAAATTTAATTTTGTATTTTTATTATAGCTGTTCTAGTGAGTGTAAAACATTGTATAATGTTTCAGGTGCATAGTAACTATTTATACATTGATATTTGTCTATTTTCTAATTGTCCTTCATTGTGTTTTGTAAGAGTTCTTCATATAATCTATGTGAGTCCTTTGCTAGATACTTGTACAGCAATATTTTTTTCCTAATCTGTGGCTTACCTATTAAAATTTTTAGTGGTATCTTTGGATGAGTAAAACATTTAAATTTTTATGAAGTCCAAATCATTATTTTTTTCTTTTTGTGCCATAGCCAAGAAATCTTTTTCTACTCAAAGGAAAAGAAAATATTTTCTATGCTTTATTCTAAGAACTTTGGTTCTATGTTTTATGTTAAGTCTGGACTTTATTATTATTTTTAGGTATATTAAATGCTTAAAGGGCCAAGGTTTATTTATTTCCATATGAATATCCAGTTATTTTAATGCCATTTGTTAAAAACACTTTTCTCATCCCATTGAATTATTTGGCATCTTGATTGAAAGTTAATTGAATGTGAAGGTGTGAATTTATCCCAATTTTGTTTTCCATTGATTTGTCTTTATGGCAATAACACATTTTTTGCATTAGAATAGCCTTACCATATTTGAAAGTAACCTGGAATAAATTAATGTTGGTCTTTTAACTTTCATTTTTAAGGTATTTTTTAGAAACAATTTTAGGGGGCTGGGGATGTAGCTCAGTTGGTAGAGTGCCTGCCTCGCAAGCACAAGGCCCTGGGTTCAAATCCCCAGCACCGCAAAAAAACAAAAACAAAAAACAATTTTAGATCCTTTTCATTTCCATATAAATTTTGGAATGAATTAAAAAATTCTCAAGAAATCCTGCTGAGAGTTGGTAGAGATTGTGTTGAACAGACATCTTAGTAATATTAATTACTCTAATTTATGATTATCACATATCTCTTATGGAGGTCTTTGATTTTCCTCAGCAATATTTTGTATCTCTGCTGTTTTGACTTTTTAGGTAGTCTGAGAAATATATTCTGTTTTGGGTGGTGGTAATATCAGTGGTCTCGATCTTCTAAACCATGTTAATCAGTAGTTTTGATCTTCTAAACCAAAAAATGAATTTAATCAAACAAATTCTGTAATTGATAGATGATAAATGGAGGACAGGTTTCAATCATTTCAAACTGCCTAAAAATATGCAGGAAGTATGCCTACTGCTGGACTTGCTGGTTCTCAGGAGAGTAAACCTAGAAAGATCTCATTCTGTTTAAAGAAATTGCACAAACACATCAAGGTCAACTTAATTGTCTAAGTCAGTCAACAAATAAAACAAGTCTAGATCTTAAAAACAAGATAAATAAAGCACATTAATTTCTTTAAAGGAACTTTCCATAGAAGAGTAATAGACAATGATGATACATCTTGACTTCTGTTATGTTAGAAGAAACTATAGGGAGATGAAGTAACACAGGAGAGACAAAATTGGTAACTTCTCTTTGTAGAGTTCTTTAAAAATAAAATGAAGTAATGCATTCAAAGAACACAGCATAGTGCCTGGCACACATTACACACAAATTAATGCAACTTTATTTTCATATATAGTCTATTCTGTCACATAAGAATTCAGTGGTATTATATAGAATTACTATGCATCTACAAATGAAGGCTCAAGGAGCATAAAATAATACCAAGTTTATTTAGTAAGAGTCTGAATTAGAACTCACAGTATTAATTTTTGATACATTATTGATCCTTTTTTATTTTTGCCAAACATATATACAAAAACCCAGCAATTCATTAGTTCCAGTACTCTAGTTACCTCATAATCAACAGGTTTATTACTGGCTACCCTGTTATTTTGAATAAATGCTGAATTTGAAATGGAAAGAATTAAATGGCAAGAGTAAAGCCAGCTAAAATAAATATGCTGTCTTAGTGTATATTTTCCAAAGCTTAAAGTGTAGAAAATATCAGTCATGTCAAATTTTATTTACAATTTTGATAATATGGTACACAGATTATACTTTGAAATTCTTATCCCAGCTGTATAGGTAACTTTCTTATGTTAATAATAATGTCAATAGGGAAATATGCGGTATGGCGATGTGAAGATTTTACGAATATTACTTTCCCAAATATTATTCAAGTACTAACCATAGTCGTATCTATAGTATTATTGAATTTGTCTAAATGAACACATTTTCAATTCATAATATTTTTCAGAATTTGAGGCAGGTTTCAATTTTATGCTTTCCCTCTGACATATCCTTGTGCTTTCTGTTTTTATTTGTCATGAACTTGCCAGACTCAAACTAAGGCAGCACGTTCAGAAACAGAAAACAGAAAACACAGAGCACAACTCAGGGGCCTGAGAAAGCAGTGCTGTGGGACTGGTGTTTTGTTAACGGGAAATGTCACCCCGAAGGCAATGATGGAATTTACTTCAGGAAGATTTTCAAGACCATGATTGATATATTTTGGTCAGGAATGGTTTAGTGAAGCTTAGTCTCAAATGAGAGAAGTGACTTCTCTGAATTGGAAGGATCTATTTCTTAGCATTTTGCTATTATGAGTGGTAGTTTTCTTCATTGTGCTTTTGTTTGATCACTACAGAGGAGATTTTATTCCTTCTGACTTCAAAATTCAGTGAAGCTCCAAAGAAGGGAAGGAGTCCATAAAGCATTTAATTTATATTATTGTTGATGACATGACCAATTACTGTCTTGTCTCTCTCATAATATTCAGCAGCTTGTAAATGGTAACAGATTACATACCACTTCATAGACTTGAAAACCTTAGGAAAGGCCTGTTGTACTTCAGGATTTAATGAAATCATTCAATTCCTTTGAAGAATCTTCATAGAACATTCCATGTTGGGGAAGGAGGAAGGATTGAAAGATTTCAGTGTTATATTCTTTCTTCATTCTTGTCATATTGCAGTCTGTCAGCCATATCTGTCTACCCACATCTGTCCATCCACATCCAAGGAACCTACATCCATGTGTTCGACCAACCAAGAATGAAAAATATTAAAAAAATTTGTGCCTGAACTGAACATAAATAAACCTTTTTTGGATATTATTCCCTAAACAACACAGTATGACAATGGTTTACATAGCATTTACACTATATTAAACATTATGAGAAATCTAGAGATGCTTTAAGGTATATGAGAAAAAGTGTAGGTGGGCTATATCACAAATGCGATTTTATGAAAGGGACATGAATATCTGCAGATTTTGGTATCCATGGAGGTCCTAGAACCAATGACCCATGAATACTGAGGGACAACTATATATATTAGTTAATTAAAACAAATTATTCTATTAGTTAAAATCCTAACAGTTATGACACCAAGAATAAAAGGCATACTACCAATACCATAAATACCACATACAATAGAAAGTATCCCACTTTTTAAAATAGATACTTTATCCTTAGGCATTGTTTATACACTCCCCTTTGCTGACCTTTTGAAATTGAAAAATTTTCTAAAAAATACAATTTATCAATGCTTTTGAGCTTATAAACAGAAAGAACATGTAAAACATGTTGGATGTTTTATTAAATCATACTTAAAAGAAAATTTCATATGTTGTGAAAATAGTTTTTGAAGTGTTTGTCTAAAATCTTAAGAACTTAAAGGCAAATGTTAAACAATAAATATAAACATTTTTATTAGCAACATTTATACATTAAAATAATTTTACATAAATATGGACTAGAACATCTTTTGGAGACCAGTGTAAAAGATCTAAAAAAAGTAATTTCAGGAATGACATGTTTATCATGTTAACTGATTCATAGGCTAAGTCGTCTCAGATAAGAGAATTAGATTAATATTGCATTAATGGATGTCTGCTTCCATTCAGATTGTGAATATTAAATACTACTTAACAAGCTAATATGAAACTTAACAATGGACAAGTTAAGCTAAGCTTAATTGGGTTCAAGGAATGTTTTTGCAAACAAGTACAATTAGACCTTTATATATTTGTAACACCTGCATTACAATTTTTATCAATTAAAAATTCTAAACAATGATTCTAAACAATAATTTTTCTGTTTAATTTTAAGTTAAAGTATTCATTGTTTGGATAAAATTGGCTAATCTTCATTTTAGGAATACTGGAATATGAATGAAAGTAAAATCTGTTCACTTTACTTTTGCTTTTCTAAATTAAAAAATAAGTAAATCAGGCAAAATTTCACTTTTAGATTTAAACATTACTTTTATCTGCTTCTGTTGTTAAAATTAGTAGATATTTTTAAAAATTTATTTTAATGCATATAATTAAAATACACACCATATTTCAACACACGTGTGTGTGCACACGTGTAGGTGCAGTGAAATGACTACTAATGTCAAGCAAATTGACATTATCACATAATTTTCATTTTTCTAATGTGTGGTAATAGTACTTACAATCTGCCCTCTTAGCAAATTTCTACCACACAATCCAGTATTAGTGACGTCAGTCATGCTACACATTAGATTTCTACATTTATTCATCCTAGCTTGTTTCAAGTTTGCATTCTTTCACCTAAATTTTCTATTCCCACCCTCCTTCACTCCTCGTCAGCACTGCTCTATTCTGTTTCTATGTATTTGACTTAGATTCCACATACGGGATCAAGCAGTTATTTTTTCTGTATTTGGTTCATTTCATTTCACATAATGTTCTCCACTTTCATTCCTGCTATTGCAAAAGACAGCATCTCATTTTTTAGAGTTAAATAATATTCCACTGCATATGTAATATGTACATACCACAATTTCCTTATCTATGTATCTGTTAATGGACAGTTAGAGTAGTTTCATATCTTGCCTATTGTAAAGAATGTTGCAATGAACATAGGGTTGCTGATGTCTCTAGAAGGTGATTATTTCATTTCCTTTGGGTACATATCTAGCTCGCTGGATGGACGGCAGTTCCAGCCTCAATTTTCTGAGACACTTCCATACTTTTTCCACAATGGCTGGACCAATTTATATTCCAACCAACAGTGGACAAAGTGGTTCAATATTTTCCATATCTTTGCCAAAATGTATTATATCTTTTCTTTTTAATCATAGCCATCCAAAAATGTATGAGTTGATACCTCATTGTGGTTTTAATTTGCATTTCCCAGATGATCAGTGATGTTCAGCATCTTTTAATATATCTATAGTCTTCTTTTATTTGCAATTGAATTGTTTGAGTTCCTTGTATGCTTGGATATTAACTGCTTATCAGACATCTGGTTCACAAATATTTTCTCCCAACCTATAGGCTGCTTTCTCATGGATTGTTTCTTTGCTGTCCAAGATCTTTTAAATTTGATGTAGTCTCACTTGTTTAGTTTTGCTTTCCTTGTCTGTACTTTTGGTGTACTATCCAAATCTCAATGCCATAGCCAGTGTCAGTGAAATTTCAATGATGTTTCTTCCAGGAGTTTCACAGTTTCAGGATATACATTGAGATCTTTAATACATATTGAATTGATTTTTGTGGATCATGTAAGATAAGGCTGCTATTTTATTTTTTGAATATAAATATACAATTTTTCTGGTATCATTTATTGAAGATATTCTCCTTTCCTTATCATGTACTTTTGGTGCTCTCTTGAAGTTAGTTTTCATATATGCTTGGGTTTATTCTGGGCTCCTTATTCTATTTGCTATATAGACATTTAACATGTTTGTGGAAAATGTTTAAAGAATTCTAGAACATGTATATTTAAAAATCTTCTCCAGACTGAACTCCATACCCTTTTGAAAGTAGTTTGTTTCACTGTTTAAACACCTTTACTGTCAAGAATGTCTTCCTTATAATCAGTAGAAGCCATTCATGTGTGATTTAAGCTGTTCACCAGTCTCTTTAGATACACAGATATATCTGAAGAGAGACAATACCAAGAGGAGATGGAAGATGGTGGATTAGAGGAAGGATGCACGCTCCAATTGCTCCACAACTTGAGATTCAAGCAGCAGTAGTATTGCTTCCTAGCAAAGTGGGTGACTGAAGGAATTCACTGAAATTCAACATTGGACAGTAAAAAAATTTCTAGAGACAGAAATTCAGAAGCTTTGGAGATAAATCAAGAAATAGTATGTTAGAGACATGTCAGTGTTTTCTGGTGGTGGCAATGTTAGTGCCACCAGTCCACTGAAGAGTGGAGGGACAACATAGGCAGAAAGGAAGGAAAGAACAGCAAATAAAAGTGTCTTGGGTGAACCTGTGAAATTAGAGGAAAGCTGATCTTAACTGACCCAGAGATGGTGGGGCAAATTGGTGATTGTAAAGTAATAAGAATCTCTTAGGCAGCAAGTGGAGAGTCATGGTGGCAACCACCTACAAGTGGCCCCAGAGCAGCTTGCAGAAGCAGGGGTTTCCTTTGTTGTTGATAGCCCATGCAGCTGGGAAGAGGCCAGAAATTGGTCAGACAGGTAATCCTGGGAAATTCATATCATAAGGGTGAAATGTGAGACCTAGCCACAGGGAAAATCTATTAAAAACATCATTAAATATTCAATGAACTCAAGCAAGATCTAAGGAATATATTAAGAGAGCAAGGACAGGAGGTGAAAGACCATTACAAAAAAGAAATAGAGATACTGAAAAGAAACCAATCAGAACTCCTAGAAACGATAGACAATGAATCAAGTTAAAAATTCACTTGACGCTATCACAAAAATTATATTATATAGGAAACAGTACTTCAGATGTGGAAGGCAGAGTATATGAAATTGAATACTCAGTATAAAATGCGCCCCCCCCCCAAATGGCCACAATCAGAATGTACAAGAACTCTGGGGCAACATCAAAAGATCAAATTTGAGAATCATTGGTATAAAAGAGAACATGGACGTACAGGCTAAATGCATTAAGAAAGTTTCCAGGGAAATAATAGCAGAAAATCATCTTCTTAACTTTAGAAATGAGATGGACATCCACATACAGAAAGTATATAAAACTCAAATAGACAAGATCCAAAAACAACCTCTCCAAGACACATCATAATGAAAATGCCTAGCAGAAAATAAGGTAAGAATATGAAAAGCTTCAAAGTAAAACATCATGTCACATTCAGAAGTAAATCAATACGGTAATAAGACTTTTAAACTCAAATCCTAAAATCAAGGAGGGTCTGGAATGAGATATTCCAAACTGTGAAAGGAATCAATTGCTGGCCAATATTGCTATATCCAGAAAAGCTGCCATTCAGGAATGAAGAAGTAAACACATTCTGTGATAAGGATAAACTGAAAGAATTCATGACCACTAAACCAACACTACAAAAAATAGAGATATTCTACACACTGAAGAACTCAGCAACAATCCCCAAAGCTCCAAGGTGGATAAAGGTTTCTAGAAGAGCAATTAAGTAAAGGAAAATCAAGACTAAACTAAATATAACAAACCAAAATGGCAGGAAATAACAAACATCTATCCACAATAACAGTGAACTCAACTCTCCAATTAAAAGACAGATTGGCAGAATGGATTAAAAAAACAAAATTCAACTATATGCTCTTTGCAAGAGACTCATCTCATAAGCAAAGACATCACAAGCTGAAAGTAAAAGGATAGAAAATACATTCCTTGTAAATGTATGAAATCAAGCAAGAGTAATTATTCTTATATCTGACAAAGCAGATTTGAAGCAAAAATTAATCAGAAGAGACAAAGAAGGTCACTGCATACTAGCAAAGGGAGCAATTCAACAAGAATATATAATACTGATAAATATTTATGCCCCAAATATTAGTGTTTCTAATTCCATTTTACAAACCCTACTTTTTGACATTAAATCCCAAATAGACCCCCAATACCATAACACTGGATGATTTCAACATATGCCTTTCAACAGTGGACTGGTCATCCAGACATAAAATCAATAAGGATAAAAAATACTATAAATTAAATGGCCCTAACAGACATCTACAGAATATTTTACCTCAAAAAAGCTAATTTTATTTTTTCTTCTCAGAAGCTCATTGAACATCTTCCAAACATTCTAGAATACAATGTAAGCTTTAGCAAATTATATACATAAATATATATACACACACACACACACATACGTATATATATGTATATATATGTATGTTTTCTCTATCTTTCTGATTAATTTGGTCAGGAAATTAAATTATATAAAATATATATGTATTATATACAATATATTATATGTATAAATAATATATATTCCCATGCATCTTATCAGATCATAATGGAATGAAATTAGAAATAAAAATATGAAAGATAATAGAAAACACAAAGCATATGGACTTTGAACAATACTCTTTTAAATGAGAAATGGATCAAAGAAAAAATGAGAGAAGAAATCAAGAAATTCTTAGAACAAAAGATAACAGAGATGACATATCAAAAGATCCCAAATAAATAATCTGTTGCTACACCTCAAGGCCCTAGAAAAGGACAAACTTTCAAATCAGTAGAGGACAAGAAATTATTAAGATCAGATGCAAAATTAATGAGATTGAGAATAAAAAGAAATACAAAAAACAATATAATAAAGAGTTCTTTGAAAAAATATAAAGATTGATAAACCCTTAGCCAATCTAACCAAAAGAAAGAGAGAGAAGACTTAACAAAATTGGATGTGAAGAGGGATATATCATTACAGATAATTCTGAAATTCAGAGGATCATTAGATACTATTTTGAAAATTTGTACTCCAATAAATAAAAAAATCTAGAATCAATTGACAAATTCCTAGACACATATGATCTGACCAAATTAAATCAGGAAGATAGAGCAAACATGAACAGACCAGTATCAAGCAATGAGATCAAAGCAGCAATTTAAACTTTCCAACAAAGAAAAGCCCAGGATCAGATTCTTAGTTGAATTCTATCATATCTTAAAAGAACTAACACCAGTCCTCCTCAAATTACTCTATGAAATAGAAAGAGAGGAAATACTCCCAAATTCATTCTATGAAGCTAGTAAAACCCTGATATGAAAACCAACAAGAACACATCAAGGAAAGAAAATACAAAACTACAGACCAATATCATCGATGAATGTAGATATCAAAATCCTTAATAAAATATTAGCACATTTCATTCAAAAACACATTGAGAACATAGTGAGCCATGACCAAGTGGGTTTCAGTCCAGGAATGTAGGGTTGGTTTGACATGTGCAAATCAATAAATGCCATTTTTTGCATAAATACATTTAAGAACAAGAATCATGTGATCATCTCAATAGATGCAGAAAAGGCCTTTAACAAAATCCAACATCAATTTATGTTGAAAACACTTCAGAAACTAGGAAAAAGGAGCTTACCTTAATAGACCAAAGGAAGGAGATTGAAGGGAGGGAGAAAGGATGGAAAAAAAAGGAGGAAATGCAGCATGGAATTGACAAAATTATGTTATGCACATATGTGAATGTAGCACAGTGAATCCACTGTTATATATATCCATAAAGCACCAAGTTAAAAAATCATAAATTGTAGATCAGCAGAGAAGAGGAAGGGGAATAGTAGAAGGAAAGAGGGAAGAAAAGAGGAAGCAATGGGGACTGTAATGAAGCAAATTCCATTCCATGCATGAATAATTATGTCAAAAAGAACTTCACTATTATGCATAATTGTAATGCACTAAAACATTTTAAAACCCAGAACAAACCTCTAGGAGGTTCAGACTGAAACGCCCAGTTGTCTATTCAACTTTGCCATTTATATACCTAGTATTTTAATTACACCCAACACTTGACCTGATTTCCCCCATGTCCATGAACCTACCCACCCCATATTTCTTTATCTTGATTAATGTTACCTTTAGTCCTTTAGTTGCTAAGATTAAAGTATTCTTGGCCTCATACCCTCCTTTAAGTTCATGAACATAACTTGCTGTTTTTTCCTTTAAATTGCATGTGATTCTCACCTGATATCCTGATATTGGTTTCTCTGTTGCACTTTCAAATGAAAGTACTCATGTTCTCCTTGGAGAAATGGTTGCTTCTCAGGCTGAGGCAGGGAAAACATTAGATGAGCCTAGATGAGTATCTTATAGTGACAAAAACCAAAAAATCAAAAACTTAAGTCTGGGAGTGTGTCAAAGGAACCCAGTCATGGACCGAAAGATCTCACAATGATCAAAACTGAAATAATTTGAGCAAAAAATAAAAACTATAATACTGGGTTATAAGATAAAGTATAAAGTAAGTATCTATCAGCCAATATGGATATGAATAAATGAGTGAATAAATAAATGGGGAGAAGACATGAATCTTACATAATAACTAAAAATGGTATATGGATAATAATATGTGGACATACTCTCTATTCCATAAAGGTGGACAGTGGAGATAAAGGACTTTTCAGTATATTTATGTTATTTACTACTACTACAATTTTATGGACACCAAAGAGATGAATTGTTTGTATTTTAAAACTTTCCTTATGAATCAATGTAATAATGTACACTGAATATCCTTTGACAATTTTGCTTTACTTCATTTAATTTTATTTATTTTTTTTTGAACCGGGGATTGAATTTGAATTCAGGGGCACTCAGCCACTGAGCCACATTCCCAGCCCTTTTTGTATTTTATTTAGAGACAGGGTCTCATTGAGTAGCTTAGGGCCTTGCCTGCGCTGAGGCTGGCTTTGAACCCAATATCCTCCTGCCTCAGCCTCCCCAGCCACTGGGATTATAGGCATGCATCACCATGCCAGACTTTTATTTTAATTTACTCAGCTAGAGCAGTGATTCACTTATCATTTTTGCTGGACAAAGACCTATAAACCTGAGATTTTACTACTCATTTCTTCTGAAATGATTCTGCATTTTACCTATTTAACAACAACAACAACCCATTTATTTCTAGAAAAGCTGTGAAATATTTTAAACTTTTGTATATTGTCACATAATATCTATAACATCGTTAGGGTGAATGTTTGTGTTACTCCCAAGTTCATATACTGAAACCCTAATCCCCAACATGGTATTCTGTGGAGATGGGACCTGTGGAATGTAACCAGGGTTGGACGGGTTCATGAGGCTGGAGCCCATGTGGTGAGATTAGTACCATTATAAGAAAAGATGAAAGCAGTCTTCTCTCTTTGCTCTCTGCTATGTGAGGGTACAACAAAAAGACAGCCATCTGCAAACCAGGAACCAGACCCTCACCAGACATCAGATCTACTAACACCTTAATATGGGATTTTTAGTCTTCCAGAACTTTGAGTAATAAATGTTTGTTGTTTAAGCCACCTGGTCTATGGTAATTTGTTACAGCAGCCTTGAAAGGATTAAGGTAAGCAGCCAAAAAAGTAAGAAATTAGTACAAAGTCTAATATTGTGAAAGAAAGGTGGGCTGTTCTAGAATAAGCAAGTGAAATACAGAACTGAGATTCCTGATTATCACTCCAAGATAATTACACTTCTACTTCAAGTATATGAAAAGTTCAACTGAAAGTGGTTTGTTGAGAAAAGAATAATCATCTAGTTTCCTTTTAAATTTCCTATAATTTATTCCTACAGCAGAATCTAAATAAGCGTTTCTATTTGGGAATAAGTTAATGAAGGCCAGATCAAAATTGATAACCAACTAGCTAGTGAATTGGGTCAAATGGGCAACCTGAATGAAACAATCATGTCTTTTATCATTATATGTTCATCTGGAAATCTGGATAACTAGTTTTCTATAAATTTATAGTTTGCTTAAAAAAAAAATGCAGAAGAATTCCAGACCATCCTGTTAGAAAATACAATTGGAAATCCCTGTAGCGAATTATGGTGCATTATTTGGAAGCTATCTGGTTTCATCAAATAAAACAAAGATTTATGTGAATAATTTAAATATCCAAATGGAGATAAAACTTATGATTCTCAGAAAATAAAAATTTGGATATAAAAACAGGTTCAAAGATCAAAAATTGTTCAAAGATAAAAAATGCTGCTATATTGAATTAGAGGTAAGAACTGGATGGAAAAGATACAGATATCTGTTGATTAAATTTAAGCTATTTGTAATATCATTCCTAATTTCCTTGAGAGGAGCAAAATCATGTAGATTAAATTTCTAAATGATAGTACATTGGACACAATATCTATTTCAGTAATGCCAGAAAAAGCCTACAAAATCAGAGGTCCGTGTAGGATACTGGAATATACTTATTAAGAGAAAATTGGAAGGAAAGAAAGAAAGAAAGCTGACCTTTTTAACAAATGACATGAATGTGTATATAGACAAAAAAACTGCAAAAATGTTTAGGACTTATAGAGGAGTTAAGCAATGTCACAGGACGCAAAGCCCTACACACACACACATACACACACACACACACAAAAAAAATCAATCATATTCCTGTATACCAGAAATGGACAATTAGATTATGAAATAAAAAGGAAAATACCATTTAAGAGCATCAAACATAAAGAGCATCAAACATAAAGAGCATCAACAAAAATAAACTCCTTACACAGAAATCTATTAACATATGAAAACTGAATGCTAAACAATTAGATTATGAAATAAAAAGGAAAATACCATTTAAGAGCATCAAACATAAAGAGCATCAAACATAAAGAGCATCAACAAAAATAAACCCCTTACACAGAAATCTATTAACATATGAAAACTGAATGCTAAACAGCATAAAGATTAATGAAAGGAACTTTAGAAGATATAAATCATTGGGGGAGATATTTAGTGTTTGTGGATTAGTAGACTCAACATTAAGATGTCAGTTCTCCTCAATTAGATCTATAGATTCAATGTAATTCATTCAAAATGCTATCTTACAGATTTTAAAATTATATAAAGAATTAAATATTTAAAATAGCAAAACAATTCTGAAGACGAACAAAGTTGAAGGAGTCACATATCTTGATTTTTGGAGTTGATATATATCTGTATAATAAAGAAGTTGGAAAAATAGATATGTCAATAAAGCCAACTTCAATATGTGCCTTGTGTAGTCACATAGTGTCTTTGGAACCACCATATACTTGGTTGAATGCTGTGCTGGCACAGTCTTGAAATACTTCATAAATTTTGAACAGAGAACATTGTATTTTCATTTTACATCGGGCCCTACAAATACCATAGGTTGTCTTGCATGTAATAGAACCACATGAATGTAGTCAAACTCAGCTTTGGCAAAGGTGCAAAGACAAAAAATGGTGTTGCAACCACTGGACAAATATATGCAAGAAAATGAGCCTGACACATAACCTTAAACTTTATATGAAAATTACCTTGAAATAGATCATGCCCTAAATGTGAAATACAAAGCTAAAATGTGTAAAGCAAAGAATAGGACAAAATTTGCATGTCGACTGAAAAAAATTTTTTTTTTGGTAATGTTTGGATACAACATCAGAAGCATGATTCATAAAAGAAAAAAATTGATAAACTGACTTTATCAAAATAAAAGATATTTTCTTGGTAAAGGACAATATTAAGAGAATAAAAAGATGAGTTCAATGCCTGGTACAAGAAAGAAAGAAAGAGAGAGAGAGAGAGAGAGAGAGAGAGAGAGAGAGAGAGAGAGAGAAAGAATAAAGAAAGAAAGAGAAAAAACAAATACTTTAATTTTAAAAAAGGGTGGTTTAACACATAGATTTCCTTTTCAGTTTCTTCTCATTTTAGAAAAAAATTATCAGGCAAATACAGCTGTCAAGTTCACATTTGTCCCACTTTGGTTTTTACTTAATTTTTTTGCTATATTTGCTTTCCACCTCTATCACTTTTACTTAACACTCTGTAATGTTATTTCTTTCTATAAAGAGTAAAATGAGTATATTTGTTTGCTAGGACTCCCATGAGAAAACATCACAGACAGTGTGACTTAAAAAATAGGTTTACTTTTTCAAATTCTGGAGACTAATAGTCCATATAAAATCAAGATGTCAGCGGGGTTGGTTGGTATGGCCTCTCTCTTTGGTTTGCAGGTGACTGCCTTCTGCATCGTGGTCTTCCCTCTTTGTCCTGTGTTCCTATTTCTTGTTCTTATAAGGATACCAGTCATATTAGATTAGGGACTACACTAATAATTGAATTTGAACCTATTTTTCTCTTCAAAGATCCTCTTTCCAAATGCACTCCTATTCCCGGGTACTGGGGTAAAGAGTTCAACATATGAATTTAGGGGAGATGGGAACACAGTTCAGACTTAACCATAAATTTATTACACTTTGAGATGACATTTAGGATGTAAGGGTACAGTTTTCTCCCATTCAGGCTTCTTCACAGTTGTATCAAGATATAGAACATAACATCATATGTATAATAGAGGCCTTGGCAGGAGATGATGGTGTAACAGTGCTGTATGTTCCTTAAATTCATTTCATTTTGTGCTGAGCAGGGAGAAGGACTACACTTTTCAGACATTTGCAATTAAGAGTGGAAAGACTGAAGAGTGGAAAAGACTGAAGCTATGTGAATTCCTTTAGGGCTGGCTCCTAAAACCTCTTGCATGATTCTATATATCTTTCTTTCCCAGAGATGTGTGTTGGAAGTGGAGGAATGTCCTTCAGCCTGGATCTTGGACTTTGTGCAGCAGAGGGCTGCCCTCTTTCCACCTGCCTGCCAGCTTGCATTGGGCTTCCTCATAAGCAAGGAAAGCACTTCTTTTAGTTTAACCACTGAGATTTGCAGGGAGGTTTCTGTAGCAGTAGTTTACCAGAACTCTACTCAGATTAACTGAAGTTTTTAATGAACAAATTGTTAATCAGTAAAACAACTTCAATTCATTAGCAAAGGAGGGAACTACTTCAAATATATAAAACGTAGATGATTTTATGGATTGTTTTAATCCACACTTTAAAAACAAGATTTCTATAAAATTAGGCCCTGATATAAATAATGATATTGTAGTGTAGGCTGTTATGACATAAGAGTGATAGTCATTACTTTTATTAACATTTTAGAGAGGAAGAAACTGAAGCATGGGGAGTCTCACACAACTTCATCCTGCGTACTGGGACTGCAGAGGTCGTGCCTGCACGCTGCACATTGTGCTGCCTCCTGTTGCCAGCTGACATGGTTTGGCAGTTGGTGAAATCTTAGAGCTGTTGACAAATCAACAACTGCACTCCTGCGACCATTAAAACTACCAGGCATCCTTTACAAGAAGAACAGATGATAGAAACTCGAACCCTGTGATGAATCATTTTGCATAAACCATTCTAGCTTCAAATTGCTTTCCAATGATTCATTATGCATGAAGAACTGTGGTATATACTTTGAGTTTCAACACTTAAAATAACTTTCTTTCAGATTCATCTGGAATAGCCAGCTCTTTTCCTGAGGATTGCTTCTCTGCTGCTTGCTCAGCATGACTTTTTATCCTTCCTTCACATTCAAAACAAATAGGCATTTCAGAATTACCATACAAAGGCTGAATAGCAAAATTTAAGTAATTCCAATGCAGGGCGGTGTCCCAGAGATATGCCAAAAATAAACTGATAAAGTTCATGTTAAAATATTAAATGAGGTTTTCTAATTCATTTGGATAAAATAACTAACCTAATATGGTTTGGATACAAATAAGCCTTAGTAGCAGAGTACTGTGCCAACAGTTATTTACTCATCAAATATTTCTTGTGTACCCATTTTATGGTAGCCACTGCTTTTGCTACTTGGCATATATTCAAGAAAAAACAAACAAACGAAAAACGTCTCCAGTCCTTAGGAATAAACTGGGATTGTTTGTCTCAATGAATGATCCATTGTAATGCCACTGGAAGAATTTCGAGCATACTGACTACTTTTTCTGCAAGGACGCTGAGCATATGGTGTGTGTATATGTGTGTATGTGTGTGTGTGTGTGTGTGTGTGTGTGTGTAACCGGATGTCATAGGAACATTATTCTAGTGTGCTCCAATTAGGTTCCAGTCAGAAACACTCTTGGTAACCACCTGTTACCTTTGAGAAGATAAATCATCTCCAAAGCACAAAATAGAGGGGAAAAATGTCAAAAATCTTTGCTTCCTTAGAGATAATCAAGGTCTCCTGTTCAGAAGGTTGAAGCAGTGGATGGGATGGGCGAATCAACCTTTGAAGTGTGGTAAAAATGTGAACTCCAGAAGGATGTTCTCTCACAAACTAAATCTAGAAATAGATGTTTTGGTTTTAAAGATCTGGACTGTGTCAAAATCAGTCTTTTATCCAAAAAAGAGAGAATGGAATAAGCTTGTGTTGTTTTTTTCCACATGGAAAAACTCAGTAATACTGGCTTCCCTGAGACTCAAAAGAGAGATAGTGGCCATGGATCGATTACCCAAGGGTCAGATACTAGAGCAAATGATTTCTGTGGCTCTAGGACACCAGGGGCCTTGAGTGATAGTATGTATGTGGCTTAAGGCACTGGACACTAATATTTTAGTGTCCTAGGCCCAACATATGCTCTCTCAGGATGTGA
>JAJEJO010002176.1:89871-105097 GCA_020662805.1 Glaucomys volans
CATATGCTCTCTCAGGATGTGAGGTCATATACTGAGTCACTTTTCTTCCAGGGACCATGCCTGCCCATGCCAGAGCTGAGTCAAAGGAATACTATGAACTTACAGCAAAGGCCAACAGATGGAGAATCAGTGTTCATTAGTACCCTGCAGTATCTAGGAGCAATGAGAATAAATAGCAGCTGAACAGCAATAGAAATCAAGAGAAGAACCATTTATTTGAATTGCTTGTGTCTCTTGGGTTCTCTGAAAAATCAGAGAACAGATGAGGAGAGAAGGTAGTGGTGTGTGAAGTGTAGCTCAGAAAGCTTTTACTGAACACCCGCCAATTTAAGAAAGAAAATTAAGTCAACTTTGTTTTGAAAAGAAGTTAAAGTAAATGTGACATCTGGAATTCCAAGAATTGGTTGGCATTGAGACTCATTGATCTTTAAAAGCACAGAGAAATTTAGCTTTTGTTGAATCAATTCAGATGCTGGGTGCTGTTCTAAGCAATTTTATCTATATCAATTTCTGCTAAATTGATGATTCTTGACTATTATTGCCTGATTTATTTTATATTTGCTCTCATTTATTTTAGACTCTGGTCTGGATCTATCTATTCATTCATATACCCATTTATCCATTTATTAACCTTTTTGTCTATCTATATATCATTCCCATATAGATATTCATGTGTGCATATCATGTATAGTATGTTCTGTAGCTTGGATCTTTAATGTCCCTCAAGTCCCATGTTTTGAAGGCTTAGTCCCTACTCCATTGGAGGGAGTAGGACTTTAGGAGGTAGGGCCTAATGAAAGGAAGCTAGGTCATTAAGGGTTGTGCCCTTGAAGGGGATTTTGGAACCCTGACCCTTCCTCTCTTTTTTTGCTTTTTGGCTGACACAAGGTGAGCAGTTCTTTCTGCCATCTGCTTCATGATGTACTCTGCCACCTTTGGCTCAAAGCAACAGGATCAAATGATCATGCACTGAAACCTCTGGAGCTGTGAGCCAAAGCAAACCTTTTCTTCTAATGAGTTGATCATTTCAGGTATTTTGTTGCAGTGACAAAAGGTGACTAATGCATATACCATAAATAACTAAAATTGTAACTTTCTCTTTGCTTGATAATCAGACTTCTTGCAACCCAAATCTTCCAGAACATAGTCATAGAGAAAAAAATATGTGAAAATATTCTTTCCATTATGGAATTGGTAGAAGATGCTCTACTTTCACAATATTACTTAAATTCTATTACAATCATGAGAGTTGAATTTTCTAAATAAACTAAAATAGAATTTTGGTGAGTCTGAAATTCTACCACATGCTTTCAATGTCATTGCTTTCAATTAAGGACTTAAGAAAGAGGTGGCATGAAATCTTGATTCTTTTTAAAAGAAAAATTGCATTCACTAACAAAGTCTTCCTGATATGTCCTGTATTCTTGACCTCAGCTCACCCTGATGAGCAGTACTGACCTTCTTTCTGTTCCTCAAACAAAAACCATGCTAGTTACCTCCAAAGGTTTCTCCCTCTTCTAGCAGTGCCCTTTATCTAGCTCTATAAGTGATTGTTGGCTCTGTTTTGAAAAATCAAATCTCCCATTGAAAGCCCCCTTTCAGAGAGGCCTTCTTTGGCCACTGTCCTTGTCCAATGGAGCTACTATGACAGAATAGCATAGACTGGTTGGCTTATATAGCAGAAATTTATTTCTCAGTTTGGAGGCTGGGAATCTCATGATCAAGGTGCTTGTAGATTCACACTCAGGTGAAAGCCCACTTCCTGGTTCATTCTGTCTGTGTCCTTACATGGCTGAGAGGTGATGGAACTCCCTGGAGTCCTTTTGATGACACTAATTCCATTTGTGAAGACTCTGTCTTCATGGTCTAATCACCTCCTAAAGGCTCCACCTCCAAATACCATCACATGGGAGATTAGATTTCAGCATATGAATTTTAGGAGTGTATAAAATTTGGTCTATATAGCAATCACTCTGACTAAGACACTGTATCCAGCCCACCCTCATGCCCTCACTGCTTTATAAATGTTCAATGATGTAAATGTATATGTGCACTCAAAAAGATTGTGCCTGATATAATTCTATAACAAATATAACTGGTGGAGAAAATCTCCATCCTTTTATCACTCAGTAGCTTTTCTTATTTTAAAACTATTCTCTGTTGGGTGGCCTTACCAGAATAGTGTGTGTGTGTGTGTGTGTGTGTGTGTGTGAGAGAGAGAGAGAGAGAGAGAGAGAGAGAGAGAGAACACTGTAGTGAGTGATGAGGGTGAGCAGGGATAAAAATCAGAGAAAGAAAAAATAGACTATGGTGAGTTAAAATACATGGGAACTGATTTTCAGTTATATATATTCGAAGTACTAGATGAACGTGTGGGATTATTATTAACTAGAAGCTATGTAGTGGCTTGTTCTACTAATTAACATTCTAACCATTCTGTGTGGTTTTGAGCACTTGACCACTGGAAAACCATTTTAAGAATTTTGAGGATGTTTATTTAACTTATGCATGCTTCAGGGCTAATGTTCCAATAAATACCATTCAATTTTTTCTATTCCAAGGACTGAAATATGCAGCACTTATCCTGAAAGCTTTTTAAAATAATCTATATCTCAATGCTAAACTGATGTTTACAGGTAGTCCCATTAAACCGGCCTAGATGTCATTTTGTGAATGTATATAGAAACTATTGACTATCATGAAATGTTAGTGCTGCGTCTAGATACTTTTGAGATATCAAGTCTTTTTCACATATGTGAGAAGCAAAAGAGCTTCAGAATCTCCCTCTGGAGAGAGGTTTTGCTTTATTGAAAATTATAGAAAGGTAATCTAATAGCTTTCATTATAATACCTGTTATCAATAGCTGTGTATATTGTGCTAAAGTACTCTAAATAATTTCTAATCTTCCTGTGTCCTTGAGCTTTAGTGGAAAATAGAATTCCATTCAAATAGTTCTACTGAAAAGATTAGGGACAAGATTAAGGGGATCAGAAATGTTGCTGAGGTACTTGGAGACCAGCAACAGTGGCAAACCATTATGACTCGAGGGAGCTTGCAGGGACAAGGAAAATGTCACCAAAGTCAGATGAAAGCTGAAGCTATGGAGGAAGGTGGGACTGACAAAAGGTTGAAGTTCTAGACAACTTCACCCATTGCCTGAACTTCATGGTACAAAAGGGGAGAGTGCAGGAGAGAAATAATCCAGAGTCTCTCTTTCCCTTTTATCTGATTTTCTTTTAGGGCCTGACAATAGGCCACACAGTGAGATGGTCTAGGGATACGATTCCTTGGTGTCAGCCTACTGGGACATAGAGAAAGAGGAAAAATGATCAGTCATCTCAAGGGATAAAAACTATGTTATAAATATGAAAACACTGGGCTAAGACAAGTTAAGGACATGCCTAGATTATATATGATAAGGACAAAACCTGAACACAAAGCTCTATCCTTTCCATGCTATCATTTGGATTAACTCTTGCTGATAAACAATAGGTCTAGACTAGCATGTCTTCAAGATGGACAAGAGTGGATAGGTTCAATGAGGGACAAAAAGGTTGAAAGGAGGGGTGAAGGTGAATTCGAGAAGAGAGGCCAGATAACTAAAAGATTTACTCTGAGACAATGTCAGTCTTAAATTAGATCAACATGAACTTACTATGTATGGCTCGTTGAAAGAATGGTAATTGAATTTCTAGGCAGTAGAATAAATCTGATGTTAAGTAGGGAAAGGTTGAAGGTTGCCTTTACTCAGCAGATCTTAAGATGAGCTTTTTAAATCTGTGGTCAACCTAATCTTACGGTATACCCATTTTTACTATTAGACTTTGGACAATGTGAACAACGCATAAACGTCTTTGTGCTCCCATTGTCTAGTATAGTCCCTGATACAGTGAATAGTTGTCGACTGAATGAAGACAAATATATAAGGGCTGGAAGCATGAGCCCAATGGAAAAAAATGACTACATTGAACTCAAGTTTTAGAATTTATGTAATGAAGAACAAGTTTCTGAAGTTTAACTTTATCTGTAAGTTCAGCAAAACAGCATATTCCTCACAGTGCTGTTAAGAATAAAAAATAAATGAATAAAAAACATGTCTTAAATAGTGCTGGGCATAAAATAATCACTCAGTATTTATCAGCTTTAATCACATGTATTTTAAAAATATCTGTTATTTATGATATCCCTTTGATTAAAATTGTTGTTAATTTATTTGAACTATGAGTATTTGGGGAACAGTGAAGAAATGAGGAGAAAACATTGAGGGGAGAGAGGAAAAGTTGTCAGATAGTCATTGGAGAGAATAATTTAGGACTCAGATTAGAGAAAATGTGATCTTACACTTCTTAGTGATGGGTTGAATGGCGGTCAGGAGTTTGTAGAAACAATAGGCGAGGCAAGTATGATGTTTCCCCAGATGTTCAGCTGCTTAGGCACAGGTGTGGAGATGGTGTGCAGTTTGGTTTATTCAGTTTGGAGCTTTGCCAATCAGGTGTGATAAGCAAAAGGGGTAAGGGATGAGAGAACTTGAATCAAATGGTAAGAGATTATGATCAGAGAGATTATAATCAGAAATCCCAAGATTTTTAGAGTTGATACTGTTTTCTCATGACCTACATGTCAGAGGTGACTGTGATATTAGCCAAGAGGTGAAATGGGGGAAAAGGTCATTAGAGAAATGGAAGGTAATATCCAGGTGTCCAGGATGTTGGATAAATGATATATGTGGAAATTAGGACAAAACTATAGACAAAGTGTTAACATTTATACTGCATGATGAGAAATGACCCAAGATCTGTATATGATCCCAAGAATGAGATTAAGATGGTATAGAAAGATGTCATTAGCCAAACAGGGGCTTTTCCAAGAGATATAAAGAGCAATAAGCATACACACACACACACACACACACACACACAATCTTTTCTATGTCTATTTAAAACTGAGTTTACACAGATGCCTCCAATTAAAACCTACTACCATATAGGATTTAGTTTATCCTTTCTTCTTTCCATATGTATCTTTTCTCTAGCAATGAGAAACCTGGATCATATTATCCCTAATGTAGGGTTTGTTGTATGTGATTCAATGTATTTACTCAATCCCCAAGCATGTATGTAATTTAGCTGCATCAGGTGAAAACTTGGCTTGGGACTCCTTGCTGTGCCTCACCTCCTGCTAGACGTGCTAGCTAAGGCCATGGAAGGAGTGGAGGAAACAGATGGAAGAAGAAAGTTCAGGAAGCTTGACTGGAATACCCTGTTTCTCTTTTCCTTGGAACTTATAGTACCATCTAAAATTTTTGTTCAGGTTAAAAACAAAAATCTAAACCCTCCTGTTGTGTCCAATTCCTATCCACAATAATTTAATGGCAAAGAAAGGAAATGTTTCCAACTAGGTAGGACCCCTCAAAGTCTTTCAGGTAGTCAATTTAATTCTTAATTACTTAATACTTTTTGGTTAAAAATCTTTAATTTATTAACCAGTACTGCTGTTGCTGAGTGAAACTAAATTTAGGTTTCAGAACTGACTGTTAATGAGTGTTTGCATAACTAATGTATTAATTTTGATTAGATTTGATAACAGAGAAAACTCCCAAAGTAATATTGTCTTACATAAGACAAAAGTTATTTTACTCTCTTGTAAAAGAAATGGGAAATATGCAAACCAGAGCCAGTATGGCAGCATCCCAGATTCATCAAGTCATCAAGGGTCCTTTTCTTCCTTCCTCAGGGTGGTAACATGACCCATAACAGCTGGGGATCTTCAACTGTCATTCCAGTTGTGCAGCCAGGAAAGGCATAAGGGAAAATAATGGGCTACAAGTAACTGTGACAAGTCTTCTCAAGCAACTTTCCTGAAGTTCTCCAAAATGCTTTTGATAGCCTCTGGCCAGAATTTAGTCGTAGGGCCCTCAGAAGCTGTATACTGTATTGGGCAGTATATTCTTTTATCTCAGGTGGCATTATGCTCAGATAAGAATCCATTCTGAGAAGGAATGATAATAAGGTTAGTATGGGCACTTGCCAGTTTCTAGCCCTGGTCAAGCGAGATTTGGAAAGCCCTGAAACCCTTGAAGGCAAGGCACACTCATTTGGTGAGAGGATCCAATAAGAAAAATACTACAACCTCCTAATTTAACTGATAACTCCATGAAATTCTGGTCTGTTCTTAGTGTCAATATAAATTCAAATATAAATATATTCTCACTCTCAGGTGATAAATAGTCCTCCAGAAACTACCTGAGAAAATAGCTTTCTTCCAAGAACACTACCCAGAGTGACAGTCATTAATGTCCATTGCATACCTGTTAAGTAACAATCTAATATCAAAATCATTGTTATAAATTAATTTTAGCAAGTACTATCCCATTGCTATTTTAAAATATATTTTCAGTTGTACATAGATACAAAACCTTTATTTATTTACTTTTATGTGGTGCTGAGGATTGAACACAGTGCCTCACATGTGCCAGGCAAGTGCTCTACCACTGAGCCACAACCCCAGCCCCTCATTGATTTTTAAATGTTTGGTTTCTTCATTAATGAATCTGATATGTTACTCAATAGTATTTAGACTCTATATCACACTCTATATCACACAACTAACGTGTTTTAAAGTCTATTTAACGTTGAGCTGTAACAGCAGAAGGGAAAGAGAAGTCAAGATAATCATAGATTGGAATAAGAACTATTGTAAATGTTTTAATATGGTGATGTTTAAAGCAATGTATGGCATATAGAAGTGAGTACACTTAAAGTGTTGAAGTGCTGGCCTGTCCTTGCTAAAAGTTGAGTGGAATTGACAGGATGATAAGGATATTCCTTTAGATGTTCCGTCCACTCTGACCCCCACTAGTATTCCATGTGCCTCTCAGTTGAGTGATAGGATTACAGGTGGACTGAGGAAGCAGTTCAAAGCTCTAGAAAGTAAAAGCACTCACTGTAGCTTTTTTTTCTCTTTCCTTCTCTCTCAGTTGAACATTTCCGATAAGATGCTCTTGCTTTAGAAAAGCCTTGAGAAGTATTTTATAAGTTTAATTAACAAGGTGAATTAAAGGAGATTATCTTTGATAATATAGGTGGGTCTCATTCAATCATCTGAAACCTTAAGAGCAAAATACAGGTCGCATTGTTAATGTTCTAAAAGCTATTGTGTTGCGTACTCTAAAATGGTTAATTTTATGTTATGTGGGGTTAGCTCCAAGTAAAAATAGACCCTGTATATGATACAAGAATAACCAAGAATGATGCAATATGATGAAATTTTCAGAGATATTCTAAATATATCAGGTATCTGTTAGATTTAGTGCATTAATACAGTGAGGGAAATGATGGATATTTTAATATTTTAGTAACAATTTAACATGGAAAAAATTAGTTCCTTCCCTATCTTATTTTAGGTAGGTTAGGTTAAATGAAATTATGAAAATTGACATAAAAGAACTGGAACAGAATACAGTTAAAATTTCATATGGGAAAAATTAGTTCCTTTCTTATCTTATTTTAGGTAGGTTAGGTTAAATGACACTATGAAAATTGACATAAAAGAACTAGAACAAAATACAGTTAAAATTTAATGGAGTATTTACATTTGGGCAAACATAAATGGGAAGAATTATTTTTGCTACCTAATCAGCTCCAATGGCAAAGTCCTCCAGGAGTCTATGATTAGGTGCAAATCATCAACTTTACTCATCAATGAGCAGTTGACAAATGGGTACAGATCACTCTGAATCTTATCTCTGTCCTTTGTTAAAAAAGCAACACTTACTCAGTTTATTCCATGATTTAGGCAGCAATTGGTGCCAAACAGATGTATTTCTTACTTTGGCAAACAGCTCAGGCTAATTTCAACTCTGTTATGACTAAGTTTCATACAATTATGACCTTTAATTGTGGATTATAATTATACATAATATTGGGATTTGTCATGACATATTCATGCATGCATATAACATAATTTGATCAATCTCATTCCCCAGGAACTCTTCTTTCTCTGCCCTGCTCCCTCCATCCCTGATTCTCTTCCTCTACTCTATCGGTCTCCCTTCTATTTTTGTGAGATACCTTTCTTAATTCCTTTTTTTCTCTTTAGCTTCTGCATATAAGAGAAAACATTTGACTCTTGGTTTTCTGTGTCTGGCTTTTTTTTTTTTTTTAACATGATGTCCTCCAGTTCCAATTCACTTACCAGAAAATGACGTAATTTCTTTCTTCTCCATGGCTGTCTAAAACCCTATTTACTTATCCGTTTGTCTGTCCAACCTAGGCTGGTTCCATAAGTTGGCTATTGTGAATTGTGCTGCTGTAAACATTGGTGTGCATGTATCGCTAGAGTCTGCTGACTTTAGTTCTTTTGGATAAATAATATCAGGAGTGGAGCAGCTGGGTCTTATGGTGATTCCATTCCTTTTCTTTGAGTGAAACTCCATACTGATTTCCATAGTTGTTGTATCAATTTGCCACTCCACCACCAATGTAAAATTGTACTCCTCTCCAGCATTAATTATTATTTGCATTCCTTATTTTTATTTTTAAAAATTTTTTATTTGTTCTAATTAGTTATACATGAAAGTAGAATGCATTTATGCATTTTGATAAATCATACATAAATGGAGTATAAGTTCTCATTTTTCTGATTGTACATGTTGAAAGATCATATTGGTCATGCAGTCATATATGTACATGAGGTAATAATGTCTGTTTCACTCTATCTTTCCTATCCCCATCCCCCTTTCCCATCCCTTCACTCCCCTCTACCTAATCTAGAATAACTATTCTTCCCTAGCACGCCCTTTCCTTATTGTGAATTAGCATTGGCATATCAGAGAAAACATGTGGCCTTTGGTGTTTTAGGTTTGGTTTATTTTGCTTAGCATGATATTCTTTAACTCTGTTCATTTACCAGCAAATGCCATAATTTCATACTTCTTTAAAACTGAGCAATATTCCATTGTATGTATATATACCACATTTTCTTTATCCATTAATCTGTTGAAGTTTTCATAGGTTGGTTCCACAGTTTAGCTATTGTGGATTGAGCTACTATAAATATTGATGTGGTTGTGTCACTGTAGTATGCTGATTTTTAAGTCCTTTGAGTATAAGGACTTAAGAAGTGGAATTGCTGGGGCAAATGGTGGTTCCATTCCAGGTTTTCTTAGGAATCTCCATACTGCTTTCCAGAGTGGTTGCACCAATCTGCAGTTCCACCAGCAATGTAGGAGTGTACCTTTTTCCCCACATCCTCACCAACACTTATTATTGCTTATATTCTTGCTTATTGACATTCTGATGGGAGTGGGATAAAATCTAAGAGTAGTTTTGATTTGCATTTCTCTAACTGCAGGAGATGATGAACCTTTTTTCATATGTTTGTTGATTGATTGTATTTCTTCTTCTGTGAAGTGTCTGTTCAGTTCCTTACCCCATTTATTGATTGGGTTATTTGTTTTTTGGTGTTAAGTTTTTTTGAGTTCTGGAGATTAATGCTTTATCTGAGGTGCAAGTGATAAAGATTTTCTCCCAATCTGCAGGCTCTCTCTCCACATTATTGATGGTTTCTTTTGCTGAGAAGAAACTTTTTAGTTTGAATTTATCCAATTTATTGATTCTTGATTTAACTTCTTGCCCTTTAGGAATCTTGTTAAGGAAGTCAGATCCTAGACCAGCATGGTGAAGATTTGGGCCTACTTTTTGTTCTATTAGGCGCAGGGTTCCTGCTCTAGTGCCCAAGTCTTTGACCCAGTTTGAGTTGAATTTCATGCAGGGTGAGAGATAAAGGTTTAATTTCATTATGTTACATCTGGTTTTCAATTTTTCCCAGCACCATTTGTTGGACAGGCTACCTTTTCTCCAGTGAATGTTTTTGGTGCCTTTGTATAGGATGAGATAACTGTATTTATGTGGGTTTGTCTCTGTGTCTTCTCTTCTGTGCTATTGGTCTACATGCCTGTTTTGGTGCCAATACCACTCTGTTTTTATTACTATAGCTCTGTAGTATAGTTTTTGAGATATTGTGAGTTTAGAGGTATTGTGATGCCTCCTGCTTCACTTTTCTTGCTAAGAATGGTTTTGGCTATTCTGGGTCTCTTATTTTTCCAAAGGAATTTCATGATTACTTTTTCTAATTCTATGAAGAATGTCACTGGGATTTTAATGGGAATTGCATTAAATTTGTATAACACTTTTGGTACTATGCCATTTTGACAATATTAATTCTGCCTGTCCAGGACCATGGGAGGTCTTCCTATTTTCTTAGGTCCTCTTCAATTTCTTTCTTTAGTGTTCTGTAGTTTTCATTGTAGAGGTCTTTCACCACTTTTGTTAGATTGATTCCCAAGTATTTTATTTTATTTTTTTTTGAGGCTACAGAGAATGAGGTAGTTTTCTTAATTTCTCTTTCAATGGATTCAGTACTAATATATAGGAATGTGTTTAATTTATAGGTATTGATTTTATATACTGCTATTTGCTGAATTCATTTATTTTTTCTAGAAGTTTTCTGGTGCAATCTTTTGGATCTTCTAAATATAGAATCATGTCACTTGCAAATAGTGATAGTTTGAGTTCTTTTTTTACCTATTTGTATCCCTTTAATTTCCTTCTTCTAATTACTCTGTAGAGTTTCAAGGACAATGTTGAATAAAAGTGGTGAAAGAGAGCATCCTTGTCTTGTTCTTGTTTTTAGAGGGAATGCTTCCAATTTTTCTCTGTTTAGAATGATGCTGGCCTTTGGTTTAGCATATATGGCTATTATGATGTTGAGTTATGTTTGTACTATCCCTAGTTTTTCTAGTGTTTTGAACATGAAGGGGTGCTGTATTTTATCAAATGATTTTTCTTCATCTATTGAGATGATCATATGATTCTTGTTTTTAAGTCTATTGATATGATGAATTACGTTTATTGATTTCTGTATGTTGAACCAACCCTGCATTCCTGGGATAAACCCCACTGGATCATGGTGCACTATGGTTTTAATATGTTTTTGTATGCAATTTGCCAGAATTTTTGAATCTACATTCATCAGGGATATTGGTCTGAAGTTTTCTTTCCCTGACATGGCTTTGTCTGGTTTTGGTATCAGAGTGATGTTAACCTCATAGAATGAGTTTATAAGGTTCCCTCCTTTTCTATTTCATGAAATAATTTAAGAAATATTGGTGTTAATTCTTTTTTGAAGGTCTTATAGAACTCAGCTGAGAATCTGTCTGATCCTAGGCTTTTCTTAATTGGTAGGCATTTTTTTTTCTTTCTAATTGGTAGGCTTTTGATGGCAGTTTTATTTCATTACTAGAAATTGTTCTGTTTAAATCACATGTGACCTACCTTCAGTGTAGGTAGGTCATATGTCTCTAGAAATTTGTTGATGTCTGCAAGATTTTCTATTTTATTGAGTATAAATTTTCAAAATAGTTTCTAATTATCTTCTGTATTTCAGTTGTGTCCATTGTGATATTTCCTTTTTCATCATGTATTTTAGTAATTTGGGTTTTCTCCCCTTTTCTCTTCATTAGTGTGGCTAGGGGTTTATCAATTTTATTGATTTTTTTCAAAGAACCAATTTTTGGCTTGTTAATTTTTTGATTGTTTCTTTTGTTTCAATTTCATTATTTCAGCTCTGATTTTAATTATTTCCTGTCTTCTATTGTTCTTGGTGTTGATTGTTCTTTTTCTAGGGCTTTGAAATATAATGTTAGGTCTTTATTTGTTGACTTTCTATTCTTTTCATAAATGAGCTCAATGAAATAAACTTTCCTCTTAGTACTGCCTTCATAGTGTCCCAGAGATTTTGGTATGTTGTATTGGTATTCTCATTACCTCTAAGTATTTTTTTTATTTCATCCTTGATTTCTTTTATTATCCATTCATCATTCAATACCCTATTATGTAGTCTCCAGGTGTTAGAGTAGCTTCTATTTGTTCTTCTATTATTGATTTTTAATTTCATTCCATTATGATTTGGTAGGATCTCTGTTTTTGTATTTGCAAAGAGTTGCTTTATGGCATAAGAAACGATCTATTTTAGAGAAAGACCCATGTGCTGCTGAGAAGAAAGTGTATTTGCTCATTGATGGTTAAAATATTCTGTAATTGTCTGTTAAGTCTAAATTTTGATTGTATTATTGAGGTCTATAGTTTGTTTAGTTTTTGTTTGGAAGATCTATCCAGTAATGAGAGTAGTCTGTTAAAGTCAGTATTATTGTGTTGTGGTCTATTTGATTGTTGAAGTTGAGAAGGGTTTGTTTGACATACACAGATGCTCCATTGTTTGGGGCATAGATATTTATAATCATTATGTCTTGCTGATGTATTATTGTCTTAAGCTGTATGAAATGTCATTCTTTGACCCTTCTGATCAACTTTGGCTTGAAGTCCACTTTATCTGATGTAAGGATGGAACCCCCAGGTTGTTTATGCAATCCACATGAGTGATATGTTTTTTCCCATCCTTTCACCTTCAATCTGTTTGCCTATGAGGTAAGTCCCTTGGAGATAGCATATTGTTGGGTCTTGTTTTTCAATCTAATCTACCAGTCTACATCTTTTGATTGATGAGTTTAGGCTATTAAAATTCAAGGTTATTATTCAGATATGATTTGTATTCCTGGTCATTTTGGGTTTTTTTCCTGGTTTTTAATTTGACTTAGTTTCTCCTTTGATTGACTATTCCTTTAGTGTAGTTCATCCCTTTGCTGGTTTTCGCTTTTCTTTTCCCACTTCATCCTCATGGAATATTTTGTTGATAATGTTCTGTAGTTCAAGCTTTCTAATTGTGAATTCTTTTAACTTTTGTTTATCATGGAAGGTTTTATTTCATCTTCAAATCTGATACTTAATCTTGCTGGATATAAAATTCTTGGTTGGCCTCCATTTTCTTTCAGAGCTTGACATATGTCGTTCCATGATCTCCTAGCTTTGAGGGTCTGGGTTGAGAAATCAATTGAAATCCAAATTGGCTTCCCCCATATGTAATTTGCTCTTTTTCTCTCACACCTGTAAGATTTTATCCTTATTCTGTATTTTAGTCATTCTCATTATAACGTATCTTGGTGTTTGCTGTAATTTTGTACATTTGGGGTCCTGTAGCCTCTTATATTTGATTTTCTATTTCATTCTTTAGGATTGGAAAATTTTCTGATATTATTCATTGAAAAGATTGTGCATTCCTTTGGTTTGTATCTCCATACCTTCCCCTATCCCTGTAGATGGTCTTTTCATGTTATCCCCTAATTTTTGGAAGTTATGTTCATGGATTTTTACCATCTTCTCTACATGGCCAACTGTATTTTCAATATTAAATATTTTGCCTTCGTTGCCTGAAGTTCTGTATTCCAAATGGTCTAGTTTGTTGGTGGTGCTTTCCATTGAATTTATAATTTGATTTTTTGATTCCTTCATTTCAAGGATTTCTGATTTTTTTCACAATCACTAATTCTTTATTAAGTGATCTTTTGCTTCCTGTATTTTCTCTTTGATTTCACTCTTTATACCATCTATTACTTTGCAGATCAGGTTAACAAGGTACATTCTAAATACCTCCTCAGACATTTCTTCTACTGTGTTGTCAGTGTATTCTCTTTTGGGGGCTTCTTGGTTTGTTTGGGAGTACTTTGTTCCCTTGTTTTTCATGTTGTTTGTGGGTTTTCTCATTTAGTTGTATGGATCTGAGACAGTGCAGATTCTATCCTGTAGACCTATATTGTCCCTGAAGATTTCCAGTACCCAAACTTTAAAAGGGAGACCAATATCAACAGCACCCAGTGTAAACAACATATAGCTTTAAATCTAATAGCTCCCACCAAGGCATCTACTGCTGTCTTGCTATACACAGAAATGATGAGTTCAATCAGTGTCTACACTCTAAACTGAAAGTTTGCTAAAAGGATTTACAATTTCAAGTGGTGGACAAAGAGAGTATAGGAATAGTGTAGGACATGATGTTCATGAGGAGGAGAGAAGTTAGAAGTAAAAATCCACAGGAAGAATGGAGGAGGAGCCAACAGAGATTGGTCATTAGGTGGAGAAAAGGCAGAAAGGGAATCCATGAAAACAGACAAGTGAAAGGAAGAATACATACAAAGAGGAAAAAGTTAAATATGTAAAAATATGCAACAGAACTGCAAGACGCCATCATGTAACATGGTCCTCAACAAAGTGGTGCGTGAAAAATACCTTGCTCCAGATATGGTGGAAAGCGATGTTAGAGTAGAAAAAAATTTAAATAAAATAAATCTTGATGGAAAATTGAACAGCTGTCTCTGTTGACATTTGGAAGTTTCTCAGCCCTGTTTCTGACTTCTCAAAAGATTGCCTGGCTCAGAATGGCCCTGGCAGACCCACTATCCCACCGATCTGGTCTTCAGATATCCCAGGTTCGCCCGCATTACAGTCCCAAGATCTTAATGCAGCTAGAATTTGGAGAGACACAACCAGGGATGAGCAATCCTGAGAAAAAAGCAACTAGGTGGTGGACACCAGCCCTCCCAGGAAGAAGACCCCAGGTGCAGCCAAACTCGAAGGCACCTGATGCTGTATCAGCAAGTCCTGGTCAGCAACACCAGACAGGGGCAGCTGTACCCCAAGATGGTGGTGGCAGCAAACCTGCTGGCACCCAATCCCACAGGCCTTTGCTGGCATCTCAAGATGGATGCTGCTGCATTCAACCAAACCTGGAGTCTCCCTGGCAGCAGACCTCTGGGCTGTGGTGGAAATGGTAGTGGTGGTGGGGGGGTGGCAGCAGGCAGTGGATCAGCAGCAACTGTAGTGGGTCAATGGCCTTGGGAGCAGGTGGGGGATCAGTGGCAGTGTTGGGGAGGAGTGGTTGTGGCTTCAGCTGCAGAGGCACCCAAAAGAAGACCTCCAGGTGACCTCTGGAGGTGCAGCTGTGGTGTTGGTGGCAGCAGCAGTGTAGAGGGCAATGGGTTTCTGTGGCCACTTTGAAGAGTAGCGGCCTCACTGTGCCCTGAGAGGAGACCTCCAGGCCACAACTGTGGTGACTGTGGCAGTGGCTTCTTTATTTGTATTCTTGATGATTTTCATTCTAACTGGAAATAAATGAAATTTCAGTGTAGTTTTGATTTGCATCTCTCTAATTTGTAAGGATGTTGAACAGTTCTTCATATATTTGTCTGCCATCTGTATTTCTTTTTCTTTTCTTTTCTTCTTCCTTCCTTCCTTCCTTCCTTCCTTCCTTCCTTCCTTCCTTCCTTCCTTCCTT
>JAJEJO010002176.1:105197-116825 GCA_020662805.1 Glaucomys volans
CTCAACCACTAAGCCACATCCCCAGCTCTTTTTTGTATTTTATTTAGGAACAGGGTATCACTAAGTTACGTAGGGTCTCACTGTTACTGAGGCTGACTGTAAACTTGCAATCCTCCTGCCTCAGCCTCCTGAGCTGCTGGGATTACAGGCATGCACCACTGTGCCCATTCACCATTTGTATTTATTTTGAATAATGTCTGTTTACCTTATTGCCCATTTATTGATTTTTCTTGGTGTAAACTTTTTTTTTGTTATTCACATACTCTGAATATTAATCCTCTGTCAGAAGACTGACTGGCTAAGATTTTTCTCCCATTCTTTAAGCTCCATCATTATGCTTGTGTTTCCTTAACTTAGCAGATGCCATCCCACTTATGGATTTTTGGTTTTATTTCTTGAGTTTCAGAAGTCTTGTTAATGACGAGGATGCCTGTGCCTGTATGCTAGAGCATTGGCCCTGTGTTTTCTTCTATAGGTTGCAGAATTTCTGCTCTAATTCGTAGGTTTTTGATTTGCTCTGAATTGACTTTTGTTTGGGGTGAAAGATTGGAATCCAGTTTCATTCTTCTACACATGGATATCCAGTTTTCCTAGCATCATTTATTAAAAAGATTATTTTTCCTCCAATGTATGTTTTTGGCACTTTGTTCGATGATTATCTCTTTGATTAGATTTATTCCTAGGTACTTTATTTGTGTGTGGGGGGTGCCATTATGAAAGGTATTGTTTTCCTGATTCTTATTTAGTGGGTTCATTATTGGAGTATAGAAAATCTATTTTTTTTTTATGTTGAACTTGTATTCTTCTACTTTGCTGAATTCATCCTTAAGCTCTAGAAAGCCTCTGGTGGGTTTTTTTGGGTGCTCTAAGTACATGATCATGTCATCTGCAAACTTCATTTGACTTCTTTTCCTATTTGTTTACCTTTACTTTCCTTCTCTTGACTAATTGCTCTGACTAGAACTTTAAGTACTGTATTGAATAGGAGTGGTGAGAGTGAACATCCTCATCCGGTACCTGATTTTAGAGGAAATGTTTCCAATTTTTCCTTGTTCCCTGTTCAGGCTTTTGTTTGTCAGATATAGCCTTTATGATGTTGAGGTAAGTTCCCCTACCCTTAATTTCTTAGTGTTTTTAACATGAAAGAGTGCTTACTTTTGTGAAAGACTTTTTCACATCTATTAAGAACATCATACGATTTTATTTTCTTAATTTTGATTATGTGATGAATTACATTTTTGATGTATGCATGTTGAACCAACTTGCATCCATGGAATGAAACCAGTTTGATCATGGTGTACAGTTTTCTTAATGTGTTTTTGAAAGTGGTATCTAGGGTTTTTGCATCTATGTTCATCAGGAATATTGGTCTGTAGTTGTCTTCCCTTGATGTGTCCTTATCTGCTTTTGGTACCAACTATATAAAAAGTGCTAACATACCTACTATATGATGAGAAATGATCCAAGATCTGTATATATCATTCCAGGATTGGGATTAACATGGTATGGGAAGGTATCATCAGCCAAACAGGGGCTTTTCCAAGAGGTATAAAGAGCAAGAAATGCACACACACACACACACAATCTGTGTGAAGGAGCAGGGTATTCCAACTGAGCTTCTATCTCCTTCCTCCACTCCTCCCATGGCCTTAGTTAGCATGTCTAGCAGGAAGTGAGGCACAGCAAGGAATCCTGAATCAAATTTTCACCTGGTGCAGGGGGAGCTGAATTATATACATGCTTGGAGATTGAGTAATTACATTGAGTCACATATAATAAACCCTACATTATGGATAATAGGATCCACGTTTCTCACTGTTAGATAAATGATTCATAAGTATGGACAGAAGGAAGGTAAACTAAATTCTTTATGGTAGTAGGTTACAACTGGAGGCATCTGTGTGAATTCAGTTTTAAATAGATATAGACTCAAGTAATTGAAATAAATTACACACAAAGGCCAGGTGATTCAACAACAAAATTAATACTTTAAAATTTGTATACACTGAAAAGCTAAATGATCTAGCACACTCACCTAAATCACTACTGCATGTGAAATAAAATCTCAATTCCACACTAGAGAAAATAAAAATGAGGTTACACAATATCGAAAGAGGAAAAGTACCCAAAGAACAACTCAAGAGCAAATTCAAGACTTTAAATGTTCAAATTGCTCAAACAGATGAAATTTTAAATTATTGAATTAAGCATTTAACCATTGAAATCTGAAAATAGACAACAAAGAAAACTGTTGAAATCACTCTGAACTAATGGGAAGATTCTACAGGAAAGGCAAAAATAATCTCATTCCAAAACCTCAGAGGGAGAAGCCCAAAGTGATACTCTCAGGAAGCTGAAAACAATTAAGAAACTGGCTTCCTATCACATAAGAATGACTCCAACATAGAGGAAAAAAAACTTAAAAATTCAGAAAATAAATACAATGGAAATGTTTTAGTCAGCTTTTCTTGCCACTGTAATGAAAGGACCTGACCAGAACAAGTTTATTTGGGGGCTCATGGTTTCAGAGGTCTCAATCCACAGACAGAAGGCTCTATTCCTTTGGACTCGAGGTGAGGCAGGACATCATGGTGGAAGAGTGTGGTAGAAGGACGTAGCTCACATGATGATCAGGAAGCAGAAAGAGCTCTCCGCTTGCCAGACACAAATATATATCCCAAAGCTACACCTACAATACCCCAGCTGCTCCAGCCATACCCCACCTGCCTTCAGTTATCACCCAATTAATCCCATCAGGTGATCAATTCACTGATTGGGTTAAGGTTCATGTAACCCAATCATTTCTTCTCTGCATTTTCTCACATGTGAGCTTTTGGGGGACACCTCACATTCAAACCCTAACAAGGAAAACTGATAAATTTAAAAATTGACTAGTTAGGGAAACCCAATAATCCATGAAAAGCATGGTGAGCCCAATTGAGATAGGAGGAGGAAATTCCTGAACTAAATTATGAAAAACCAGACATATTAACATGTCTAAATCATATTTTTAATTAAGAAAATACTATATACAGTTTCATGCCAATGATAGTAAAAGAATGGATATAATGATTATTTCCATTCATCCAAGTTTCTCATATCTCAACTTACATTTTATGAGTAGTATTTAAGTAGCATTTTATAAGGGCAAAGGCTGAATTAGATTTCAGACTCCAGACTCTATTACTTTTATCAAACATTGTTTCATGTATCATTTAGCTGCTTTGTTTTGATTTTATTCCTCTAATAATCACAGACACAAAGATAAATATGTGTGATATTAATATGTGATATTGTTTATCTTTAATGACTTCTTTCATAGAATGTTGTACATGTAAGTCTGTTATATTTGCAAAGCTCTTTTAAAGTTCTGGAAAGCAGTTTATTAACTATTAAGGTGGGTATAATTTGCAGTTTCACTGTAAGCATTCAAATATGCACCTATTTTGTAATATCTTAAAGCATTGCACCTATTCTGTAATATCTTACAGTAAAGCTTCAGCTTTCCCAAAATGCATTATACCAGTGGTCTTGGCTGGATATCTTGGTTAAAATGAAGTTCCTTGATGAGAAGTCCACACTTCATTTGAATTCAGCTTTACTAAGACCATAAATAATGAAAGACAAACAATAACTTCTTATATTTCTGATGAAATTACCAGGCATAAAGATTTGGCAGTGGAAGAGAGCTTTAGTTAATGAGTGGGCTTTTTGTACATTGATAGAAACAACATCTGTTAGCTCCTGATCCCTGCATTCTGTGTTCTTCCAAACAGGTACTTGATTTTCCTGCACTAATCACCCATATAAATTTTAATATAATATCATCTTTATGTGAAATACTGATCCTTCTTTTCCTTTTAATAAATATTTGCTCAACTTCTTTTAATCTCCTAGCTTGAAAAGCCACATATTAATCATTAAGCCGTGACAACTTAAGGGTGAATATTCCTTTCATGAGACTAAAAAACACAATGAAAAATTTGAAGCCTATATTGGATATTATTAAGTTAAAAACATCTGGCAGTCTTAAGCATAAATTAATTTGTCTTTGACTTATCAGACAGCATGAAACTTACTAACATAATATATCTTTGAGAGATCCAAGATGGTGGACTAGAGGGAGGCTGTGTTCCTTGTCACTCCTTAACTCAGGACTCAAACAGAGGAAAATCTGTTTCTCTGCACAGCAGTCTTTGTTCCTCATTGATCCCCTGCTGTTTACCACATCTGTCTACCTCCATCACCCGCAGTCTGCCGGTGTAGGGACTACATTTGAGTGCAGATTGCTCACTGACCACCGCCTATTACCTGTCACTTGCCTGTTTGCCTGCCTCTGGCCTGCCCATCACCTGCCTTTCAACTACCTATCGCCCACTAACTGAGGTTCATCTGCTGATCGTCCCCCAGTATTCTGCAGAGCCTGCAGACCATCAGTGGATCACCAGCTGCCTGTTGTAGCCTGGAAATCCACTGTCACAGTACCAGCAGTTTTGGTTACATGTGGCTGCCACCATTTTGGGGGAAAAAAAAGCCAGAAGCTGCAGGACTGCCAGCCCAACTGACAGCACCCTGCCTCCAGGACCCCTGGCTTGACAGATGGCACACCACCTCCAGGGTCCCAGCCTGACAGACTGCACCCCACACAGACTCAGTGCCCACGCCCTGTGCTGCATCACCCCATTTGCCAACACGTTTGGAAGCCAGTGTAGCCTTCTTGGATTATCCCTGAAGGGGAAACTGTCATTAGGTGGGGCAAATCTCATCCTGAGACACCTGCTGGAGACTGGAAGCTCATTTTCAGGTACCTCTAATGCCTCAGGCTACTAAAGACTGGAAGGTTTGAACAGTATATGACTGTTATAGTGTAGTTTTTTTCCTCCTTTGTGAAAGCTTTTAAATTTTTATTTCTTTACTTTTCTTGCTCTCTACTTTCCTTTTGTTTACCTCTTTCCTCAGGGGCTTTTTCTCACTTTTCTCATGCTAACAGCCAACTTCTTTTGACTACACTTTCACTCTTCCTATGATCTAGAACTTCTTCATACTCTTTTCTTACCCAGTTAACAGTTACATTCTATACTCTTCCCCATCCTCTTTGTCCTCCATTAGAAACTGCAGTCCTCATTGCAAGTCTGTTTGTTATACTGTAGATAATAATTGAACTCATCCTCTCTGTTTATTATGACAATATTGTAACAATATTGCAACAAAAAGACTATTGTAATAATAGTATTCATAGGGGCTATTTGGTTTACAGCTGCATATTGTCTGTACTGGCTGTTGCTAATATTGATTCTCCCCTTAAAGAAGAGGTTTTGGAAAACTATAAGGCCACTATAAGCCTATAGGGCAGAAACTATAATACCCTAGATTTGCATTGCTAGAGGGGAAGGTACATGAACAACATGAAAAAACAAGGGAGGAAAGTGTTCCAAACAAACCAAGATTCTACACTAATAGAATCCAATGACAGCATGGTAGAAGAAATGACAGAAAAGGAGTTCAGAATCTACATGATTAAAATGTTCAGAGAAGCAAATGATGAGTTAAGAGAGCAAGTGCAGACAATGATTGACCATTCAAATAGGCAGCTGAAAGAGCAACTACAGGAAACAAAAGATCAACTCAACAAAGAGATAGAGATTCTGAAAAAGAACCAAACAGAAATCCTTGAAATGAAGGAAACAATAAACCAAATTAAACACTCAATGGAAAGCATCACCAACAGACTAGATCTCTTAGAAGACAGAACCTCAGACAATGAAGACAAATATTAAAACTTGAAAATAAAGTTGCCCAAACAGAGAAGATGGTAAGAGATCATGGACAGAACCTACAAGAACTATGGGATATCATGAAAAGACCCAATTTAAGAATTATCGGGATTGAGGGAGGCACAGAGATACAAACCAAAGGAATGAACAAGCTATTCAATGAAATAATATCAGAAAATTTCCCAAACCTGAAGAATGAAATGGAAACTCAACTGCAGGAGGCTTACAGAACACCAAATGCACAAAATTACAGCAGATCCACACCAAGACACATGTTAATGAAAATGCCTAATGTACAAAATAAAGATAGGATTTTAAAGGCTGTGAGAGAAAAGAAACAGATTACATATAGGGGAAAACCAATATGGATATCAGCAGATTTCTCAGCCCAGACCCTAAAAGCTAGAAGGGCCTGGAACAATATATTTCAAGCTCTGAAAGAACATGGCTGCCAACCAAGAATCCTATATCCAGCAAAGCTAACCCTCAGATTTGAAGATGAAATAAAATCCTTCCAAGACAAACAAAAGTTAAAGGAATTCACACATAGAAAACCTGTGCTACAGAACATTCTCAGCAAGATATTCCATGAGGAAGAAACGAACAACAACAATGTAAGTCAGCAAAGGGAGGAACTATCCTAAAAGAAAAGCCAATTAAAGGAGAAACCAAGTCAAGTTAAAAACCAATCTAAACCAAAATGACTGGGAATACAAATCATATCTCAATAATAATCCTGAATGTTAACGGCCTAAACTCGTCAATCAAAAGACATAGACGGGCATATTGGATTAAAAAGAAGGACCCAACAATATGTTGCCTTCAAGAGACTCATGTCATAGAAAAGGACATCCACAGACTAAAGGTAAAAGGATGGGAAAAAAACCTACCACCCACACGGACTCAGTAAAAAAGTGGGGGTTTCCATTCTTATATCAGATGAAGTGGACTTCAAGCCAAAGTTAGTGAGAAGGGATAAAGAAGCACATTTCAACATAATATACCTTTGATTTATTCACATTTAGGAACATCATTTAAACTCTCTGGGACCATTTTTTTTTTCACATATATAAAGTAGGAATACCCTTTCTTATCTACTGGGATTACTCAATGTACTTTCTGCAGCCCAGTCATGCTAGGTTGCCAGGAGACCAATGAGGACACCTGGGGATGGGAGTGCTGAGGTTCAAGATTTATTGGGAGATGCTTGAGGGGAGGTTCCAGTGGTAATGGGATGGACAGTAGGCTTCAGCAGAGTGTCCATTGGTGATGGCTGGACTGGAGTACCTGCATCCCTTGTGGTGTCTCATCAAGTAGTATATGCTCTCCCTCAGAGGCTCAGTCCATGCTTGACTGACTCTATTGCTCTGGGTCCAAGGTGAGACAGAGCATTATGGTGGAAGGGTGTGTCAGAGGAGTGCTGCTCTGCTCCTAGTGACCAGGAAGCAGAGAATGGAGTGGGTGAGGAAGGGGCCTTACCTTCCAGGGTAAGGTCCCAGTTACTCCTCCTTCAGTCACACCCACCTGCCTATGGTTACCCCCCAAACTAGAATGGACTAATTAGGTTACAGCTCTCATAGTCTAATGATTTCACCTCCTGAAAACAGGAGCTTTGGGAGACACCTCATAACCAAACCATAATACTCTGCTTATGGTCTCCAAAAGTTCATGCCTATCTCACAAAGAAAAATATATTTAGTCCATTTCCAAGAGTACCCATAATTTTAATAATTCCAGCATTGCCCAAAGTCCAAGTCCAAAGTCTCATCTGAGACTCAAGGCAAACTCTTGGCTGTGAGCTCCTATAAAAAGCAAAAGCAATTTTCATATATCCAAAATATAATCACACAGAGTAGACATTCCCATTCCAAAAGGAAGGACTAGGGGCATACAAAGAAGGTATGGCACCTAAACCCAGCTGGCAAACATTCTGTGTAGCTCTTCCTCTGGCATCTAGGACTTATTGTGACACAATATTGTCTCCGTAATGGTGAGATTGAGAGGAAGGAGTTCCTTCTTTTTCTTTTTTTATCATTTTTAATTGTTTGTTATATTTAGATATACATGAGAGCAGAATGAATTTTGATTCATTGTACACAAATGGGGTATAACTTTTCATTTCTTTGGATGTATGCGATGTAGAGTCACACCATTCATGTAATTTTACATGTACATAGGGTAATGATATTTGTCATTCCACCATCTTTCCTTCCCCTGACCCCCACCCCTCCCCTCATTTCCCTCTATACAATCCAACATTCCTCCATTCTTCACTTATGCTCTCCCCTTCACCCTTACTCCCTGTTATGTATAAATATCCACCTGTCAGAGAAAACATTTGGCCTTTGGTTTTTTGGGATTGGCTTATTTCACTTAGCATGATATTCTCCAGTTCCTTCCATTTACCTGCAAATGCCATAATTTTATTCTTCTTTATAGCTGAGTCATATTCCATTATGTGTGTGTGTATGTGTGTGTGTGTGTGTGTGTGTATACACACAGTTTCTTTATCCATTCATCTATTGAAGGGCATCTAGGTTGGTTCCACAATTTAGCTATTGTGAATTGAGCTGCTATAAACATTGGTGTGGCTGCATCACAAAAATATGGAACGCTTCACGAATTTGCATGTCTTCCTTGCACAGGGGCCATGCTAACCTTCTCTGTATTGTTCCAATTTTAGTATATGTGCTGCTGAAGCAAGTACAGAGTTCCTTCTTAATAGGAAAGTGGAGGGATATTCTTAGTTTTCTAATCTGTCGTTATTAAAAGGTGGTTTTTCTTAATGCTTTTGTTACCTGAAAGCAAAGCAAGATGATTGTTCCATTGATGATCCTTTATGTTTTCTAAAGGTTGGTTGAAGAAAGCAGGGGTGTTCATTTTACATATCATGCAACCCTATCACCCATGTGTGACTGTACCAGGTTGAATATCTTAACATCTTGTGAAGAGGTTGATGGTAATTAGCAGTTCCAATTACATTCTCTCTATATCAGGAATTGAATACAGAAATAGGGAGGATGAGTTCACAGGTGAACAGAGGCAAAATGGACAAGAAAAATGACCCACGTTAGTAGAAAAAGACTATATATAGTGGAGTGCAGAGATTCTTGCTGTGGAGGGGTGAAAAGATTTGTAGAGCTGCCTTGGCTCCTGAGAGTCTTTCTGGTGCTATGAGGGGCAACAGCATGGTGAATCTCTTCTTCCTCTAGGGTCTGGGTGCTTGGATTTTCTTGAATTTCTTTGACATTTAACCAGGTGACTAGGACTCCTATATTTCCATTTTCATGTGACAATTAGATCTTGGTTTATTGAAATAACTTGAGTAAGATTCTGTACTTTGCAAAAAGAACCATGCAGATAGGCAGACACACACACACACACACACACACACACACACACACACACAGACACACACACACTCTGACATACAATCACACATATATACAAGGCATGCAATTCATTCACTGCTCTTTGAACATTCTGTCTACAATCTGAACAATTATTTAAAGCAATCTGAGCAATTATTTAAAGCAAATTTTAAGATCGAATAAAGTAAAATCAAGCATGAAGGCAATCATGAGAGCAATACCTTTAAATTTAAGGCAGGTAATGAAATGGAAGTTGGTGAATTGAGTGATTTTCATTCAGATTAATTACTTTATATGGAATAAAAAGTTAATATTCATATTTTGAAAAACAATAGCAAGAGCAAGAGCTGTGGAGCACAAAATTTAATTTCTAGGTATTTTGAAATTTTAAGTGAAATCAAGCCAAATACAAATAAATTTAATATTATATTAGTAAAAATTTTGTTACTAGAGAGAATAAATGCCTACAAAATAGAATTATAAGGCAGTGTGAGACATCATAAATTGATTTATTGTGTTGGGAAAAGAGTAAACACAAAGTTTTCAATGTTAAAATATATGATTATGTTATGGTTTGGATATGAAGTGTTTCCCCAAAATCTCATGTGTTAGGCAATGCAGGAGTGTTCAGAGGTGAAAAGATTATGAGAGCTGCAACTCCATCAGTGAATTAATCCATTTGAGGAATTAATTACTTGATTGGATTACTGGGTGGTAACTTCAGGCAGATGGAGTATGGTTAGAGGAAGTAGGTCACTGGGGAGTGGCCTTGGACTATGGATGTCCCTGGCCTCTTTCCTTAGGTGCGCTTGTGTTCATTCTCTCTCTTTCTCTCTTTCTGTTCTTCCTTGGCTGCCATGAATGGGGCAACTTTCTTCCACTGTGCCATTATACCATGATGGTTTGCCTCACCTCAGGCCCAGATCAATACAGTCATTTGACCATGGATTGAAACCTCTGAAACCATGAGCCCCAAAATAAGCTTTTCCTTCTCTAAGTTGGTTTTGTTAGTCACAGTGATGAAAAGTTGATTAACACAGCCTACTTACAAAATAGAATTTTCCTAAATAAGTTCTCTGTGAGACTATACTTTATCAATCATAGAGGTACGATCATGTGGTGAGGCATAAATAATCTTAGTGACTAAGACTGAGAAATTTAAAGAGATCTAGAGTGTGATATATACATAGATGCAATATTCTCTCTGCATATATATTGGGTGCCAGAGATTTAAGAGGATACCAGGAAGCTGATTCATGAGAGCGATCACTAGTGACTAGTAGGTGGCTGAAGTCACCACAATCCAATGCTTATGGCAATGGTAGTCCTCCTCTCTAACAGAAGATGTGATTGAATTCCATAGGTCCAAGCTGCAAATTTTCCATCCAACTGGATTTGACTTTACCCTAATGCAAACATTAAAAGGTCTGTTGGGGGACCAGGTGGCGGTTTGTGGACACACTTCCGAGCGTGAAGCTCTCCCACTGGGATACCCTTTGGTCGGCCCATGGACCAGCGTGCGGCATCCCTCACTCCCTGAGCGCTCCACGCAGACCAATGACCAGGAAGATGGGGCCCAGAGAGAGCAGGGGCAGTGGGAACGCGGATTTCTGTGGTCTCTGTGGTCCCTCTATTGGCGGCTGCTCTGTGGGGCCTGGTGCCTAGTTCTTGGACTGTGCCACAGCCCGCTCCTATGGGTTCTTATGCAAGGGGCGGGCCCGTATGCTGCTTATTTGCGACCAGGCCTGGCGGCTGCGCATCAACTTCTCCATCTCTACATGATGGCTTCCAGGATGCTCTATGGGAACCTGCAGGTTCATACTGAGATCTACTGAAGACCCTCCTCTGATTGACCAAGGTGTCACCCCAGGCTCACTGCATCCAGCAACACAAAGTATGAGGAATGGAGGCGGGACCATGGGAACTTGTCTGACAGAAGCAAAGGGGGAGGGAAGAGATGACTGGGACAAACAATATGTAGCCTTAAGAAAAGAACACAGCAGGGGAACCCTTGCCCAGCAGATATACCTTTCTGGATGGATAAGCCTGGGGTTGATGTAAATGGTAAATCACAGAATGAGACGTCATCATTGGAAATGAAAAATGATCTGAGTGAACCTGACCTCTTGCTTCACAGTGGCAACAAAATGCTTCCATATTTGAAGAAATCAAGAGGAAGAAGTTTAGCTCCTGCAGCGGCTCCAACAAAGGCTATGGGTCTGCCTCTGCTCCCACAGAGGGAGCATCTTGCTGGGGTGTTCTGTGGTGTCAGGGAAGATCTGAGAAGGGACCGGCCAAGAAGTGGGCCCACAGCCATGAACAGCCACAGAGGACAGTGCCTCAAAGGAGGGCCCTGAGTGTCAGGATGTCCAGTCCATCCAAAACTGTGGGAGATGGGAGTTTTTAAGGGTGAACCACTGAGTGCTCTTCCTGAGGGACTAGGCTCTGCGCTGGAACTTTCTTGCCTGCTTTCTGTGCTGCCT
>JAJEJO010002176.1:134525-207767 GCA_020662805.1 Glaucomys volans
GTGAAATATTTCTCTTTCTCTCTGGCTCTCCCTCCCTCTCTTTCATTCTCTTTATATTACTTGCTAAAAGTTAATAAACTTTGTTTATCTTTAAAATATAGGATCATTATGTTGTGAGAATGTCAAGTAGCCATGTCTGCAAATCAACTACAACCCCAGGAGGGCTCTTGGCCAGGAACCAGGAACAACTTCCAACTTTGCAGCTTTGGGAGTGAGGTTGTCCTGGACCTTCCAGCTTTCCATATCCCAGCCAGCACCCTGTGAACAGAAGCACTTCATGGTCATGCAGAAATCACAGGATCCTGAGAAATTATAAGTTATTTTAAGTCATGAAGATTCAGGAGTATTTTGTAAGCAACAACAGATAATGGAAACATCAGGATAGAATTTTTTACTATTAGGGCTAAATAACGTAATAGCTTAGACCACAGATATTAAAGAGAAAAAATAACATTCTGCTTATAGTTTAAGTGTAGGGTTGAAATACGAAATCAAGGAAAATGTTTAGGCTTTAATTAAATAAACCAGTGGGTATTGGTGTCTTTTACTAAAATGGGAGATACTGGGGCAGAAATGAGTCTCTGTTCAGTAGCAAGTTCTGTTGTAGATCAGTTAAAAATGGAAATGTCATTTAGACATCCAACAGAGATATCAAGTGGGCAATCTGAGATTCTGAGGAAAAGCCAGGGCTGGAGAAATCAATTTGGAAATGCTTGGTATGTCAACATATATAGTACTGAAGTAAGAAGATGGGATCAAATTACACAGGATGTGAGCACGTTGATAGAGAAGTGAAGATAGGTATATTAAGCTTGTGTTGTTGAAGCACAATAATCAATTCTAACTGACTTAAAGGACAAAATATATTACATGAACATCAAGAGAAAAGATGTATAAGTTTCTCATGTTCTTATAATAATAAATGACCTGTGTAAATCCACATCATGCTCAACCACAAGAATGGGTCCTAATTAGAATGCTATATTCCATGTATATATAAATGTTAAAATGCATTCTACTGTCATGTATGACTAAAAAGAACAAATTAAAAATGTCCTGCAAAAAAATAAAAAGTAAATATTTATCATCTAAAAAAAAAGAGAGAGAGTAAGAGAGAGAGAGAGAAAAGATGTAGAACTAGGCTTGTCCAGGTAACAAGGAAGAAGGGCCTAGCTGAGATTCAGCTACTGGAATGGATTGCTTAGCACATATACCGCATGGGCTGCTAGACACGTACTGCCTTCTCCAGGACCTTGATACCCTTGGTCTAATTCTGAAAACAAAGAGCTCTCCAAAAAACTCTGAATAAAGTCCCAGCATCTGGGCAGAGGTGGCTCAGAACTGAACTTAATTGATTTAGTGAAAATAATGAAAAACACTTGAATTGGAAGAATGGAATTCATATTTCCTTTAAATCTATCTTCCCTATTTTATGTTCAAGATCATACTGAACATATTATGAAACATGTTTTTTTCATTTAATAATAAAATGAATATTTTCCTTGTGATTAAATATTTAGCTCATCAGTTTTATTGATTCATATTATTCTGTACTATAGATGAACTGTGAACTTCTAAAACATGATACTTCCCTATTGGAAGGCCAACCTATTGGCATCAGATCTACTATTTTGCTGCTGTCATTGTTCAGTCTCCCCCACATCATTTTACAACCCAGATTGTTAGCCCTTGAGCTTCCTAGTTGGTCATTGGTCCAGATTATTATTAGCCCATGAAATTCCACTACTTAAGAATAGCTCCCCACCATTTCTCTCTCTCTGTTACACTCACTCTCATTCTCTCACTCACTCTTACTCTTGCTCACACTCACTTTCTCTCTCTCTCTCTCTCTCTCTCTCTCTCTCTCTCACCCTTCAGGGCAGACACTCTGCCTGTCTACTTAATAAAACCTCCTGCATGGGTCCCGTGTCCGGAGTGGTTTTTTGGGTGCTTTCATTGGTACCGTGACTTGGATGGGCTCTTCTACTGCCACTTATGTGAGTGGAATCCCATTGACACACCAGATCTCCCTAGATGCTAGTCTCACCTTCCATTCGCCTGGATGCTCTCCTCCACATCCAGACACCAGCCTCATTTGGTAAGTAGCTTCTCCCCTGACTTTTGGTTAAACGAGCTGTGAGACTTGGGAAGTGACCATTGAGTGTCTGACATCCCTAGGGCTCTCTACAGGTTGGGGGAATCCCCAGCCATGGTTCTTGCAACTACTGCTGAATCCCTATACTGATTGCTGGGGAAGACCTCTGGCTGTTGGGGGACTCTTTCCTGAGAGGCGGGAAAGCTCCAGACTGACGGGGGATTCTTTCCTAAGAGTATTGCCTCTTGCAAGACCTACTCCAGTCCTAGGTTCTCTCTATGACATTTCTGTCTCTACAAAAGCCCCAGTGCTGGGTACCAAGGTTCCCCTACAGGCTTAGCCTCGATGCTTATCTAGTGGTAGTGATGACCCCCTGGATAACTCGTCCTTCACTCGGGTGATTCCCTGGGGGCTGAGGAATGCCTCGCCTCTATATTCACCAATTTCTCTCTTGCAATGGGCAGCTCACTCTCAGTCCCCATCCATACCCACCTGGGTTGCCTCTTAGTTAATTTAAGAGTCCATCTGCCTCACCCCAGACCTCAAGCCAAATGGCACTTTAGATCCCCACATTTCGAGGGATCCTTTGAATTTCCGAGAGTGCTCAGGGTTTCTCCCCCTCCTAATCCCTCCTCCTCCTCCAACTTTGACCCAGTTCTTCTGTGGTGGCCCTGAACTCTCCCTATTTATTTCTCTCTCTCTCTCTCTCTCTCTCTCTCTCTCTCTCTCTCTCAAAAACCCCAGTGCTGGGTCAGGGTCTCCCTTGGTTTCAGTCACAGACCTGTTAGGGATGGGTGATGACCCTCACTGATGGTCTGCTCCTATGTGGGAAATCAGAGAGGTTGTGGGGATGCCCCTTTCTCTCCTTTTTCCCTTCTTCGTGCTTGTGAGAACTCTTATTCATGGACTCTGCCCAATCTAAAATTCTCTGTGACCCCCACCCCCTTGACTGTCTCCTCAAAACCATTCAGGCTTTCCATTTGACTCCAGATCTCAAACCCCACAGGCTCATTTTGACCCCAATATAAGTTAGATAATGACTCCTCTTGGCTGGAGAATGGTACTTATACAACTTCTATCACCACAGCAGCAAGCAGGTAGAGATTCCTTATTTTCAAGACTTCTCTTCACTCTCACCCCTCTTTGTGTCAATAAGAATAGTATTGGGGATTTATTTATATCATTTAATGTTCTATAACAGGACCTGTTAGAACCTGATTTGTTTAAAGGTTAATATCCTGAAAAATGAAAGCATTTGGCCACTTTGACACGCAAAAGGAAAGTTAAAAGCTCTTCCAGCCTTTCCTTGATTTATATTTTGGATGTAATGTCATTGTGTTAACTAACATTCACATAGACTCAGGAAACAACACATGTATACTTTGTAAAATGATGTTTAAATAGGAGGCAAAGATCAATTTCAGAACTAGAACACTTTACTTAAAATTTGTAGAAAGCCCCACCTTACCTGAGATAAGGCTCTACCTCCCACCCTGCTGCATGTTAGAATGGGTTTAATATAAGCCAGACTTCAGCTCATTTAAGGTTATATTCAAAATATTGTTTTTTTGTTGTAAAATTACTATGATCTCAAACAGGGGATATAATGTATAGCTCAGCCAAAATTCAAGATAATATTTAACTTTTACACAAACTAAATGTCTTACTGTTGTTAATTTCATTTTGTATTTTCCTTGTAAACTCTATAACTGTTGCCTGATTAATTTTTTGCAGAAATACTGTTTCAAGAACAAATGACCTAAATTAATTTGAGATAATAAGTCATCACCTATAGGACAGACAGATAATATAGACCCCAATTAAATAAAAGAGGGTAAATAACTATAAAGTCATAAACATTAAAGTTAAAACCCAATACTCTTACTTTAAGACAGGTGAGACTGCCTTGCTGGATGTTTAAGATCAAACTTAGATTTTGCTCTTGCCCTCAGAATCAGCCTGAATCCAGGGAACAAGAGAATTTCTCAAAGGAGCTTTGAAACTCTGGGCCATATAACCTCCCATTCACGGAGATTGATGAGACCTCTAGAGGAAGAAAAGCCAATCTGTGTACCTGCTGCAGAGGAGGGTCATTGGAAAAGGGAGACATCCCTGATGCTTCCAAGGAAGCTACCTCTTCAAGGAGACCCTACCTAGTGAATGGCCCTAAAGGAGCTAAGAAGCTGCTCTCAAGTTCTCCATAAGTGACCCCTGTGGGAACTCAGCTGACCCTTAACAGCAGATAAGAACAAGGTCAATTTGACCAGCTTGGTCTTAAACACCTAGCAAAAGCAGTTATAACCAAAACACAGTCATAACTGGGTTTAAAGGAAAGACAATATTTCCTTTATTGGAACTTAAGACCTACACTTGTGTTAGCCCCAAGAATAAGTAAGATTGGAAGCTACAAAAGAGATTCTTAGGCAGGAGTGTCTGATAACTATCTAGAGAAACTGCCAGAGTCAGAAATTTTTGGTCTTTTTAAGGTCTATAGATCTTCCTAAACAGGACCATGCCTGCTAAATTGCCTATAGAAGTTCCTACAAGATCAGATACACAAGTTCCAGAGCTGGGGGACACACATAAGTTCACCAACCAATTGGTCAATCAACCACTTCTCTTTCAAGACTACCAGCCCCTGACACCCAAAGCTGAGACCAGGGGTTCACTATTGATACCTCCGACTCCAAAAACTCTGCTCCCACCTAAAGCCCTCCCTAATCCTCTTTTTTTTTTTCTTTTTTTGAACAGGAATGAGACTCTTTGCCCCTGACCAGTAGGAAGAAACTACAGAAGAAAGACCATCATCCCACTCCTTCTATTTATAAAAACAAAAAGAGAGGAATATTGGCATCAGATCTGCTATTTTGCTGCTGCCATTATTCTGCCTCTCCCACACCATTTAACAGCCCAGATTGTTAGCCTGAAAACTTCCTCATCAGTCATTGATCCAGATTGTTATTAGTCCACAAAATTCCACTACTTAAGAATACCTCCCCGCCATTTCTCTCTTTCTCACTCAGTCTTACTCTCAGTCTTGCTTACTCACACTTTCTTTGTGTGTGTGTCTCTCTCTCACACACACCCTTCTGGACAGACACTCTGCCTGTTCACTTAATAAAATCTCTTGTGTGAGTTTCCGCATCCGGAGTGGGTTTTCTGGGTGCTTTTACAACCTATGTGAGTGAGTTCAAATTTTTGGCTGTGATAAACTATGGTGTGTTAAATGCCCCATAGTTAAATTCGTAAACTCAAAAAATTTCCCTTAGAGGAAATACTTACATGGAAGTTACATGTTAAAGGTTATTTCCACATTTGTCAATATTAGAAAAATATTGTAACTATAAAATTTTATACTTATCACATACTACTTTCAATAATTTTAGAGTTCTACTTTACTTTTTTTTGCCAGATTCCTCTGTAATTCAAAGTAACTGGGAAATGATATGGCATATTTTTCCAAACAATACTTTTCTTTAAGTGTTCTCTACTTTCCCTTCAGAAATATGGGTCATGTCAAAACAGTCATGCCAAAGCTAATGTTCAGTCTCAGAGGCGTCTAAGTTCTCATCCATCTGCTGATTTAATTTATTTTTAAAATATATATTAAGCAGCTAGAGAGTAACAGGCAGAAGTGGAGACAAACTCTAGAGGAGAAGAAAGAAATCTATGGAAGGAAAAATGTTGAGGAAGTAGAAAATACAAAAGGAAAGAACCATGAGAGGAGAAAGCAAAGTGAGTAGGAGGAAAATGTGAGCTCTGAGGCAAAGTCATACCAGAAAACAAGACTTCAAGTTTGAAGAACAGGAAGGAGGAGAAGCTTGGCTCTTGCATTAACCACACGGTGTGGGGGATGCTCCTGACTTTTAGAGGTTGCCCCTGTATCCCCGTATAGGAGCATCTCATTTGGCAGTACACTTCCTGCCACTTCCAGTCCTTGAGGCCTGGAATCAGGGTTGAAGGCTTTGAAATCAAGAATGATTTTCACTTGCTATTGTCACCAATACAGGATTTAAAAAATGGGAATATCCTCTTTTCATACGTTCCCATTTTCCATTTTTTTTGTAATTAACCACCTTCCATTTATCTTTTCACAAAGCTTTATTGCTTTAAAAACAAATAACATTCTTTAAGATTTATTTGTGAAAATGTCAATATATTCGTGTATGTACATATATATACTTTATATATTTTTAACTGTATAGCAGCAGATAAGTATACCAGTAATTCCAAAGGACGTTGTGTTAACTAATAACCCAGAATAGATGAAATCAATTCATCCTTTGACTCTTTCAGTACATGTTCATTCATTTTGGTACATGATATTTTTTTTTCCAAATTTTATTGCTCACAGTTCAACAATTGAAAATATATTAAAACCTGAAAGATTATTTAGTTTCTGCCTAAAATTATTTATTGCATTTAATCTTAGGTGCAGATATAGTCTCACCTAGCTTATCTCCAGGTTGTTTTAATGAGGGTAGAGTCTATGTTGATTTATATTCTTATTGTCTAACATGAACCTGGCATACAAGTGCTCAAATTTTTGTATTGAAAGGGATAATGAATTAATAGATGGATGAATAAAAAAAAAATGCAAAAGGCTGAAAACTGGTCTCTTTGACTCCAGGCTTGCCCTTTTTGGTAGACAGAATTATATATGAAGGCCCACCCACCACCAATGACCTAGGTCTTTGTGTGACTTCTTTCTTTAGACAGTAGGAGAGATCTGCATATGGTGAGATATCATTCCTATGATTAATTAATGATTTTAGGAAAGAGAAATTATCACCTGGTCAATTCAGGTGAACCCTTAAAAGAATGAAGCTTTTCCTGGAGGCAGAGGCTCAAATCTTAAGGGAAATCTGATGGTGGGAGTAGGGGGGGGAGGGGTGGCAAGGGAGATCCTGCTGCTGGTTTTGGAGGATTCTGTTGCTGCCATATTGGTTGAGCCTTGGAAGAGTGTGAAGGCCATTGCTAAGGAACTGGGAGCATCATCCATGGGCTTAGAATGGGTTCTAAATGACAGGCAGCAAGGAAAAGATTCTCATACTTGAAAGAAAATGAATTTTTTCTATTATCTGAATGAGCTTAGAATCAGATTCTTCCCAGAGCCTTAGAAGAGACCACAATAGCAACTCCTTGAATGAGAGACCCTGAGAAGAGTCATACCTGCCTCTGACCCATGAAAACTTGATGATTATACCTTTCAGTTGTTTTAAAGTCTCCTAAGTTTGTGGTAATTTTACAAAGCAAGAGAGAATGGATATACCCTTCTAATGACATTCCATTTCCATTAAGTCATTCCTCTGTTTTACAGTCATAATTATTAGACACAGAGAATGAAAAATCCCCAAGACAATGTGGCCTGGGAAAACAGAGTGAAAAAGAGGGCCATGCACTGACAGCCTTCATCTCTGGAGACAAAGGTTTTCCAGATGCCAACTGCAGACAGGGAGGAAGTGTTTTATCTCTCCTAAAGTGACAGTCCCTAGAAAGCATTAATCCCCTTCAAAAACAGATCCTCTCCAGATGCTGTCTGCAGACCCTTGACCCAGAAGATTAAATTCCTAAGACCTCAAACTGACACATTCACTGATTGACAGAACAGGTCCCAAAATCCTGAGTGCCCCGGTCCCTTTCTTTGTTCAGTGGCTCATTTTCCACCAGGAAAGTGGGTCCACTGACCCTATTTCATCTTCGCATCGCCTGTTCCTGTGTGAAACTTTGTTCTTGAATAAACAGCTGAGTTGATTCATGAGGTTTGCAGTTTTGCCTGGTCTTCTTGTGCTAACAATAATAACTTCCCATTGTCTTCATCATAAAATTCAACTTAATTAACAAGACTTTTGAGACCTCTGCGTTCTGATCACCACTCTAGCCTCATTCCTTGTGAGGCTGATGCTCTCACTCCATTATAGATAGATTAAAATGATGGGAGCATTCTGAGGACAGTGGCTGTCTCCCTTCACTCAGTTGCCTTCACTTCACACCTCAGTTTAAAAATCTGGTTTACTGGCAGACCTTTCACTAGTGTGCCAAGAAGGGATGAGGCTGCTGTTCTCCTGGTTCCCAGGGACTGTAGTCTTTCTTCCTCATATAGTTCTCAGCGTACGAGTGTAATTGCCTATGTACCTATCTCCTGAGTATACAACTCTCTTCTGGAGCATACTGTTTTTATCTCACTCACCATTATCTTTCCCCAGGGTCTGGAACAGTGTTGACTGATTTAAGGTATAAATCAGTTCGAGGATGAACTGTGTACTGTGTACAGAACACAGGAAAAGCTGAATCATCGTCTGTTCCAACAAAAGAAGACTTGATTTTGGATTCCAGCCTACTCCACTATACTATCAGCTAAATCACTTTAGGCAAAGTTGCTTGAAGTCCTTAAGCTTCATTTTTGTATTTTGAGAAACAGAGATATGAATAGTGTTCATCCTATGAGGCTATTCTGAGGAGAAAGTAGGTAAAGACATGGAGTTGTGCAGTACCAGCTGATAGGTAAATGTGCAAGAAATGTAAGCTACTAATTCCACTGAAATTTTTTTACTCGTCATTACCATTTCATGCATGTCTGCCTATGTGAAGATTCACTAGGGACTAAAGATCCTTTGCAAGTGCTCAGTGAGAAGTTGTTTCTTTTTCAACTGCTACTTTTTCTCCTGAGGAAAAAGAAACTTACTAGCAGTTGGCATGCTGCCTGCGGAATGTTTGCTGCTTTAGGTTTCAGTTTCCTTTCTGGCCTCTCTGAAGCAAAGGATTGCCAAAGAGCCTCCTGTCTCCACACTGTGTCTGCTCTCACCTCAGATAAAAGAGTTAATCTTCCATTTAACACTGATCTGATCCAACTCTCAGAATCAGGTAGGAGATTTCCAGCCACTGGGTTTCCTAGCTGTGTGAAGAAAACAGCCTGCATGCTTTCCTTTGAGGGAATCTCAGGGTAAAATTGCTGCTAATGATTCTATTTTTCTCTTGCATTTGCTCTCTTATTTTAATGAAAATTTCACACACTGACAACTATAGAGAAAAATTAAACATCTTAGAGTCATGATTAGAGTCATCTTCATACATTTCTATCAGATTTTAAATGTTTTGCTTTATTTTATTAGAATAGATTTTTTTCTTAGAAAAATTGTTACATATGAAGTTGAAGTAATCTGTGAATCTCTCCTATACCATCTCCTCTTCCCTTCCTAGAGAGAAACATCTGAATTTTGGTGTAAATTATTGTCATGCTTATTTTTGTGCTTTTGCTGTGTGTGTGTGTGTGTGTGTGTGTGTGTGTATCTCTAGTGTGTGTGTGTGTATCTCTAGTATTACATAGTGTGTTAGTATTTTATAAAAGTTGTATTACATTGTTTCTCATTAATTAATTTTTTTTCACTCAAAATTAACTGTTCAGGCTTCATCCATGCCAGTATAAACAGTGCTAGTTCAATCACTTTGCTGTTATTTCACTGTGTGAATGTGTCAAAATTCATATGCCCAACCTTCAAGTGTCATCATGACCAACGCTGGTATGAATACACCTCTCTCAAACTGCATGTGCTCATCAGGGCAGTGTTGACATTCTGGACTCTTTGTATCTTGGTCAGCTGTTGGTATTGATGGACTTCTATTTTGATGTGAAATGATACCCTCTAATTGTTTCTTTATAGTTTCATATTTCAAGAAAGATTGAGCATCTTTTCCTTATGTTTAGAGCTTGTTTGGGTGACCCCATCTGTGAATTTCCTCTTTACCTACCTTAACTGATTTTTCTACTATGTTGTTTATGGTTTCCTTATTTGAAGATATTTTTTTGATGGATAATCTTTATAGAATAAAGATGTCTCAAAATCAAAAATAAAAAAGGACTTGGAATGTGGCTTAGTAGTAAAGCATCTGGGTTAAATCCCCAGTACAAACAAACAAACAAACAAACAAACAAACAAAAAACATTGGGAAGAAAAAGACTAATCAATTATGGTGACTGGACTTGTTTAAGTCCTTACCTCCTCCATTTTCTGCTTCCCCATTTGCTTCTATGGAGTTCCTTCTCACCCCACGTTTGCCTCTCTCACCCCACGTTTGCTTCTCTGGAGTTGCACATCACTATAATTAATGCTTCTGCTTGTGAGACTTGTTTGGCTTTGTTTCCCACGGGCCTCAGGTTATGAAATTGGTCAGTGACAAGGCTATCTACCCTTGTGCTACTGCAATATTCAATTATAATTTTTATATTATTCAAACTATTAAAAGTACCTATTCAATTTTTCCCCAAAAACATCATGTGAAATTTAGGATTATCTTATTATATGTAATAGAAAGCATGTTCTTGGGCATTAGAATGATTTTCACTTAAAGATGAAGTTTGGAGCATATGACATCATTTTCAAGAAGGTTCCAAGCTGACAATGTGAAGCTTTATTCTTTTTGCTCAAGATTGCTATAGCTATTGGGGAGTAGTGTCTTTCCATATGAATTTTAGGGTCATTTATTTCTATGAAAAACATCAACAGTGTTCTACAGTTTTCAGTGGCAGAGCACTTTCAACTCCTTGGTTAAATTTGGTCCTGCATATTTTCCTTTATTTTTACGCTATTCTGAAAGGTGTTGTTTCCTCCCTTTATTTCTTTTTTGAATAATTTGTTGTTAGAGTATAAAAATTCAACAGGTTTTTGCATGCTGATTTAGAATCCTAAAAATTTACTGAATTTGTTTCTTTATTATAGCAATTTTTTGGTGGAGTCTTAAGGGTTTTCTAGCTATAAAGTCATGTCATCAGAAAACAATTGATTTTACTTCTTCCTTTTCTATATGGATGACTTTTGTTTCTTTTTCTTTCCCTTTGCCATGGTTAGGATTTTTCTTGAATATAAGAAGCATCCTTTTCTTTTCCCTGATCTTAGGGAAAAGATTTCAAGTCTTGACCATTAAGGGGCTGGGAATATAGGTAAGTGGCAGAGTGCATGCCTAGCATGTGCAAGGTCCTGGGTTTGATTCCAAGTAGGAAAAAAAATCGCCAGGTGGTATAATGTTAGTTATGGGTTTGTCATATATGGCCTTAATTTGTTACAAAACATTCCTTTAGAAAGTACAGCACATTCCTAATTTGTTAAGAGCTTTCTCACCAAGGGATGTTGAATTTTGTCACAAGTCTTTTCTATATCCATGAGTTGGTCATATTACATTTACTGATGGGTGTATGTTGAACTACCTTACATCCATAACAAATCTCAATTCATCCTTTTTTAAAACATCTTTTGAGTTGTTGATGGACCTTCATTTTATTCATTTCTTTATACGTGGTGCTAAGAATTGAACCCAGTGCCCCACACATGCAAGGCAAGTGCTCTACCACTGAGCCACAACCCCAGCCCCTCACTTAATCCTTATGAATGAACTTTTTAGCGTGATTTAAATTGAACTTGCTAGTATTTTGTTGAGGCTTTTTGCATGTAAGTTCATACAGGATATAATCCTGTTCTTTTCTTGTAATGTTCTTTTCTGACTTTGGTATCAGGGTAATACTGGACTTCCAAAATGAATTTAGAAGTACTACCTGCATTTCAGTTTTTTGGAAGACTCTGAGAAAGACTTGATATTCGTTCTTCCTTAAATGTTTGTAGAATTCAGTCAAGAAACAATCTAGTATTGGGCTTTTCTTTGTTGAGAGATTTTTTATTGCTGATTCAATCTACTCCCTTATTTTTGACCATTCATATGTTCTATTTCTACATGACTCAGTTTTAGTAAGTTATATATTTCTAGAAATTTATTCATTTCTCCTATGCTATTTAATTTGTTGACATACAAGTTTTAAAATTGATTCTATGTATTTCTGTGGTTTTGGTTGTTTTATTTTTTATTTTATTTATTTGAATCTTAATCTCTTTTTTTTCTCAGCTTCTAAAGTTTTGTCAGTTTTGTTTATCTTTTAAAAAAAACTTTTTATTTTTAAATGATTTTTCTTAACTCTATTTGTTTATTCTCTGATCCTTATTATTTACTTCCACTTACTAACCGAGGGTTGAGTTTGTTTTTGTTTTTCTAGTTCTTTGAAGCACAACATTAGGTTGTTAATTTAATATTTGCTTTCTTTTTTGTTTTTGATACAGACGTTTATTGTTAAAAGCTTCCCCCAAGAACTGTTTTTGTTGTAGCCCTTAAATTTTCTCATGTTGTGCTTCATTTGCATTTGTTTCAAGAAAAAATTGCCTTTTAATTTCTTCTTTGACTTATTGGTTGTTCATAAACAGTTGAAGATTTTCCAAGTCTCTTCCAGTGAATGATCTGCAGGTTCATATGTTTAATAAAGACACACTGGGTTAGAGTCTCAGCACCACATATGTAAATAAGTAAAATAAAGGTCCATTGACAAAAAATTAATAAAAAAAGAATATATGAATTTCCATTCCAAAGAATATATGAATAACCCATTAGAATACTCATGATTTAATCACTTAGCAAAAGTCCCGACTATGGACTTTGCTGGACTGGGGACACATGAGGCTTTTGGGGATATTCTAGATTCAAATGAAAACAGGCTGACAGCCCAAACAACACAGTATCAGCTCTGGCAGGAGCTTCCACTGCTACGTCCTGTCATAGCACATAGAATCATGATGGGACTGTGTGAGAGGGAGAGATCATATGGTAAGATTGGGAGCCAGAGAGTGGGAAGGGGTCAATCGTGTAGTTTTAAAACCACCTTCTCATGATAACTAATTCAGGGTTCCATGTGAACCATTTCAATCCCTTTTGAAGGCAGCACTTCCAAATGACCTAACCATGTCTCATTAGGACTCACCTCCTAAAGGTTCCAGAATCTCTTACATTGTCACACCTAGGACAAAACTCTAAAAACATGAACACTTGGGGGATGCATTCAATCCATATCCAAATAATAGCATCCTACTCATGGTCCCCAAGGTTTATGGCCCTATTGCATTGCAAAATGCAACCATTCTATCTCTAGTACTCCCAAAATTAATTCCTTCCTTCCTTCCTTCCTTCCTCCCTCCCAACCTCCCTTCCTCCCTCCCTCCTTTCCTTTGTTCCTTCTTTCTAAAAGAGCATTATAGTCCAACATAGTAGTTGGGCTCCTCTCAACAAATTCACGCATGAATGGAATTTGATTTCAGTTCATATCCTTCCCTCCTTTTCTCTCCTTACACATAAGGTAAAATTCCCTGTGGTCCATTTATTTATGATTTTTAAAAAATTAATTCTGCATTTCCTCCTTTATCTGCCCTCTCTCACTCTTCATCTTCTTCTTCCACTTTAATGATCTTCCCTCTATTTTTATGGTATCTGATCCTTCCCTTCTTTCCTTTATTTGACTTTAGCTTCCACATATGAGAGAAAACACCAGATCCTTGATTTTCTAACACTGGCGTATTTCACTTAACATGATGTTGTCTATTTCCATCTATTTTCCAGCAAATGCCATAATGACATTCTTCTTTACAACTGACTAAAACTTCATTGTGTTTGACTCAGTTAAGAAACCACAATTTCTTAATCCATTCATCTGTTGACAGGCATCTGGTTGATTTCATAATTTGACTGTTGTGAATTGAGGTGCTGTGAACAATATATCACACAGCATTATCATAGTATGCTGATTTTAGTTCTTTTGGGTAAATACCAAGGAGTGGGATAGCTGGGTCCTGTGGTGCTTCCAGTGCTAGCATCATGAGGAATCTCCATACTGCTTTCCAGAGTGATTGTACTGGTGTGCCCTCCTACCAGTGATGTACACGTGTACCTTTTTCCATGCATCTTTGCCAGCATTAATTAATGTGTTCTTGGTAACTGTCTTTCTAACTGGAGTAAGATAATATCTCAACATAATTTTGATTTGCATTTCTCTGATGGTGAGAGATGTTGAACGTCTTTGCATATATTTGTTGGCCTTTTGTTTTTCTTCTTTTGAGGAATGTCTGCTTAGTTCTTTTTTCCATTTATTGACTGTGTTATTTGTAGGGTGTTTTGGTGCTAAGTATTTTTGAATTCTTTATATATTCTGTCAGAAAAGCAGCCAGCAAAGATTTTCTCCCATTCTGTCATTCTGTGGGCTGTATCTTCACACTTTTGTTTGCTGTGCAGAAGTTTTTTGATTTGATGGTATCCCACTTATTGATCCTTGGTGTTACTTCTTGAGCTTTAAGGGTCTTGTTAAGGATGTTTGTGCCAGCACCAATTATGGAGTGTTGACCCTATGTTTTCTTCTAGCAGTTGAAGGTTTCAGGTCTAATTTATTTTGATTTGACTTTCATGTAGGTTTGCGAGATAGAGATCTAGTTTCATTCTTCTACATATGGCTATCCAGTTTTCCCAGCACTGTTTGTTAAAAAGCCTATCTTTACTTTAATATATATTTTTGGCATCTTTGTCAAGTATCATATGGCTGTAAACATGTGGGTTTTTCTCCATGTCTTCTATTCTGGTCCATTGATCTCCATGCCTATTTTGATGTCAATATCATGCTTTTTCTTTTTCTTTTTTCTTTTACTGTAGCTCTGGAGTATAATTTCAGATTAGGTATTGTGATACTTCCTACATCACTCTTCTTGCTCAGCATTGCTTTGGCTATTCTGGGTATCCTATTCTTCCAAAAGAATTTGAGGATTGTTTATTCTAATTCTGTGAAGAATGTCATTGGTATTTAGATTTTGATTGCATTGAATCTGTATTTTGCTTTTGGTAGAATGGCCATTTTAACAATATTACTTCTCCCTATCAAAGAACATGGGAGATCTTTCTATCTTCTAAGGTCTTCCTCAATTTCTTTTTTTTATTTTCAGTGTTCTATAATTTTCATTGTGAAGATATTTCACTTTCTTGGTTAGATTAATCCCTAAGTTTCATTTCTTTTTCTTTTCTTTTTTTTTATTTGAGGTTATTGTGAATGAGATGATTCTCATTAGGAGAATCACTTTTGGAGTACAGGAAAGCTATTGACTTACCTGTGTTGATCTTGTATTCTGCTAAGTTGCTGAATTAATTTATCAGCTCTGAAAGTCTTCTGATGGAGCTTTTCAGGTCTTCTGTACATAGGATCACATCATCAAGAAACAGATAGTTTGACATTTTCTTTTCCTAATTGTATTCCTTTAATTTCTTTCTCTTGCCTAATTGCTTTGGCTAGTGTTTTGAGAACTATATTGAACAGAAGTGGTAAGAGTGGACATCCTTGTCCTGTTCCTGATTTTAGAGGAAATTCTTTCAGTTTTTTTCCAAGTCAGTACAATGTTGGCTTTGGGTTTGTCATATAAAAACTTTATAATGTGGCAAGTTCCTTCCATTCCTAGATTCCTCAGTGTTTTTCAAATGAATGAGTACTGGATTTTGTCAAAGATCTTCTCTGCATCTAGTGAGACTATGGTGTGATTCTTGTTCTTAATTCTACTTAAGTGGTGAATTACATTTATTGACTTACATATGTTGAACCAACTTTGCATCCTTGGGATAAAATGCACTTGGTCATGATGTATTATCTTCTTGATGTGTTTTGGAAAGTGATTTACTAATATTTATTTTATTAAGGATTTTTACATCTATGTTCGTCAGTGATTTTGGCCTATAGTTTTTTTTTTCTTCAATGTGTCTGTCTGTTTTTGATATCAGGGTTATACTGGCTTCAAGAATGTATTTGGGAGTGTTTCTTTCCTTTTAATTTCATGAAATAATTTGAGAAAGACTGTCATCAGTTCATTAAAGTTTTGGTAGAATTCAGCTGAGAATCCATCTGGTCCTGGATTTTCCTTTGTTGAAAGGCTTCTTTATTTTATATTTTTAAATTTATTCTAATTCATTATACATGACAGTGGAATACATTTGCGCACTTTGATATATCATACAGGAATGTGGTATAATTTCTCATTTTTTTGATTGTACATGTTGTAGAATCACATTGGTCATGCAGTTATATAGTACATAAGAGGTAATAATGTCTGTTTCATTCTACTATCTTTCCTATCCCCATAACTGCTCCCCTCCACTTAATTTAATGCAAATCTATTCTTCCCTAGTGCCACTTCACCTTATTGTAAATTTTCATCTACATATCAGAGAAAACATTTGGCCTTTGGTTTTTTGGGACTGACTTTTTTTCACTTAGCATGATATTCTTTTGGAAGGTTTTTAATTGTTGTTTCAATTTCATTACTTGATATTGGTTGGTTTAAGTTTTCTATATACACCTGATTCAATTTGTGCATGTCATATGTACCTAGAAATTTGTCAATGTCTTCTACATTTTCCAGTGTATTGGAGTATAAATTTTCAAAGTAGTATCTAATGATCCTCTGGATTTCAGAAATATCTGTGGTAATATCTCTTTTTTCATATCTAATTTTGATTATTTGGGTCTTCTCTCACTTTTGGATAATTAAGTTAAGGGTGTATCAATCTTATTTATTTTTTTAAAGAACCAACACTGTATTGTGTTGGTCCTGTGTATTTTTTTTTTTAATTTTCAAGTTCATTAATTTGGGCTCTGATCTTCATTTCCTGTCTTCTACTGAATTTGGAATTAATTGTTCTTCCTTTTCTAAGGTCTTGAGGTGGAACATAGCTTATTAATTTGGGATTTTTTTCATGTAGGTACTCAATGCTATAAATTTTCCTTTTGGAACTGTTTTCATGCTTTCCAAAATATTTTGGTATGTTACACCTCTGCTCTCATTTTGTCTCTAAGAATTTCTTGATTTTGTCTCTTATTTCTTCTTTGATCCACTATTTATTTGAAAATATTTTTCGATTTTCAGGGTATAAGCAATTTCTATTATTTTTCTTGCTGTTGATTTCTAATTTCATTCCATTATTATCTGATAGGATGTACAGGATTATATCAATTTTGGAAGGGTTTGCTACTTGTGTTAAAACATAGAATATGGTCTATTTTGGAAAAGGTTCCATGAGCTGCTAAGAATGTAAATTTATCTGTTTGGGATAAAAAATATATTCTATAGACAGTTTTAGATCCATTTGATTTATAGTATCATTTAGGTTGGAAATATTTCTTGATTTTATGTTTTGATGATGTCTGCTGGTGATAAGGGTATGTTGAAATCACCTAGTATTATTGTATTGGGGTCTATTTGAGATTTAATGTCAAAGAACATTTTTTAAATACATAATTGGGTGTACTGACATTTGGGGCATAAATATTTATTATCATTATGTCTTCTTTTTGGATTGTTCCCTTTATCAGGATTTATTGCCTTTTTTGTTTCTTCTGATTAATTTTCGCCTGAAATCTGCTTTGTCAGATATGCTGCTCATGCTTATTTTGGGGCTCCATTTTCATGGAATATTTTTCCCATCCTTTCACTTTCAGTTTGTGGGTGTCTTTGCTTATGAGATGAGTCTTTTACAAACAGCATATAGTTGAATATTGTGTTTTTGATCTGTTCTGCAAATCTGTATCCTTAAATTAAGGGGTTGAGACCATTTACATTCAGTGTATGGATATGTGTTTGTGGTTTCCTGCCATTTTTATTTTTTTTTTTTGCACTTAATACTGTCTTGATTCTCATTCAGTATATTACTCTTCTATTGATCTTCCCTTATTTCAGGTCTAGGTACTACTTTTCACATTGCCACACTGATCAAGCTCCCAATACATGAACTCTTAGGGGGTACATTCAAACTAAGCCATAGCACAGAGTATATGAATATTTAACAAAATATGTACCACAGTAGTGCATGGCCTTTTCCAATTCCTCAAGTTCATATCAGTATTTGGCATTGCTACTCTATCATTTCTTGATATATTATTGTTCTTTAATTCACATTTCCCAGATTACTCATGGGGTCAATGTTCTCATATTCATTGGTTATTTGTGAAGTATCTTAAAATTTCTTACCCATTTTTCTGCTGAGTTGTCTCTTTTGCTTATTGATTTATGATTGCATTATACATACATACTCATGCATACAGGGATGTATTCCAAATATGTATAGATAGTCTTTATAGTCACATGAGTTGCAAATATATTTTCTTTCACATAATTGTTTGCCCTTTTACTCTCTGAATATTTTAATGGAGAGAGCATGTAAGCTCTAATGTAATGAAAGTTTTATCAACTTTTTCTTTCATCTGTAATACTGTTGTGTTTATAGAGATCTTTTCTTAATCTGATAGTACTTAAACTTTAATCACATCGAACTCATAGAAGTACCAAGGAATATTTTGAAATTTGAAGGAATTACAGTATATACCTGTCAGATACTGCTTGAACAACTAACTACATTGAGCAGGATCACAGTTTCAGCATTAGATTGCTTATATTTCATTCAAAGATGTAATATTTTTTCCAAAGCTGGGTTTTAAATATTTTTGAGATTACAAAGGAAGTATCTGACAAAGTACCATTTCTGCAGAAATTATAGAATTGTCTTATAAATGTCCACAAAATCTCATTGAGATTATAACATTCAATCTATTAATATGTGAACACATTAAGGCCTTCATTTATTTATGCTATATCTGATTTTGCCTCATGACATTTTATATTTTTCTGTGTGGAGGCCTTATACATGTTTAAAACTTTGCTTTGGTTAGACTTATTAGATTTGTTTATTTTTTTAGTAGTGTAAATGGTACTTAACATTTTTATGTAAAATGTTTGTTGTTGGTACACAGAAATAGGGGTAATTTTAGCATATTGACCTTGTGTCTTAGTTTGTTTTGTGCTATTAAAATAGAATACCAGTGGGTAGTGATGATGCACACCTTTAATCCTTGCAGCGTGGAAGGCTGAGGCAGGAGGATCATGAGTGCAAAGCCAGCCTCAGAAATTTAGTGAGGCCCTAAGCAACTCAGTGAGACCCTGTCTCTAAATAAAATTTTTAAAAAGCTGAGGACGTGACTTAGTGCTCAAGTGCTCCTGGGTTCAATTCCTGGTATCAAAAACAAAACAACAACCACCAAAAAAGAAAACAAAAACAAAAACAAAAAAATAAACCCAAAACCAAAATATAAGAAACAGAATACCAGGGGTAGGGTAATTATAAAGAACAGAGATTTATTTCTTCAAAAGAATCTTTTTATTTGTTCTAATAAGTTGTACATGACAGTAGAATGCATTATATATTTTGATAAATCATACATAAAGGGAGTGCAATTTCTCATTTTCTGATTGTATATATTGTAGGATCACATCAGTCATGCAGTCATATGTATACATGAGGCAATAATGTCTGTTTCACTCTACTATCCTTCTTACCCCTATGCCCCTTCCCCGCCCTTCACTCCTCTCTACCTAATATAAAGTAACTCTATTCTTCCCTGCCCCCACCTCTTATGAATTAGCATGCGCATATCAGAGAAAACATTTGGCCTTTGTTTTTTGGGGTTTGGGGTTTGACTTATTTTGCTTAGCATGATATTCTCCAACTCCATTCATTTACCAGCATATGCCATAATTTCATTCTTCTTTAAAGATGAATAGTATTCCATTGCATATACATTACACATTTTCTTTATCCGAGATTTATTTCTTATTGTTCTGGAAGGTAGAAAGTCCAAGGTAAAAGAGTCTGCATCTGGCAAAGGCCTTATCACCATGTCATCCCATGATAGAAGGTGAAGACAAGACCCATTTATGAGAAAGAGCAAGGAATTTGAACTCTTGACCTAAAGCCCTTTTATAATCAGCATTAATTCATTCATGGCCTAAATATTCCTCATTAGGCCCACCTCCCTATACTGTTGCATTTGGGATGAAATTTCCAACACATACTTTTTGTCAAATACATTGAAACCATAGCACCTTTTATGTAGCAGTCTTGTGCAATGTGGTGAATTGAATCTATAATAGCTGCTAATTATCCCCATCTTGTTTGGGTCAACTGGTATTCTTTTTGACTTCTTGAAGTAGAAGTGTATATCATTGTTTTCATCCTTTCTTAATTTCTAATACATCTGTTTAAAGATATATAACTTTTTTTTTAGATTTTTTTATCCTTTTATTTCTTGTTTTTATACACAAATGGGGTACAACTTTTCATTTCTATGGTTGTACACAATGTAGATTCGCAACATTCATGTAATAATATGTATACATAGGATAATACTGTCTCAGTCTACTCTCTTTCCTTCCCCCACCCCCTCCTTCCCCATTTTCCTTTTTACCATCCAAAGTTCCTCCATTCTTCACTTGTCCCCCACCCCCTGCCACCCCCCCCCCCATTGTTATGTTTCATCCTCCACTTATCAGAAAAACATTTGGCCTTTGCTTTTTTGGTCTTGGCTTATTTCACTTAGCATGATATTCTCCAACTCCACCCATTTACCAGCAAATGTCATAATTTTATTATTTATGACTGAGTAATATTCCATTGTGTATACATACTACAGTTTCTTTATCCATTCATCAACTGAAGGGAATCTAGGTTGGTTCCACAATCGAGCTATTGTGAATTGAGCAGCTATGAACATTGATGTGGCTGCTTCACTGTAGTATGCTGATTTTAAGTCCTTTGGGTATAAACCGAGGAGTGGGATAGCTGGGTCAAATGGTGGGTCCATTCCAAGTTTTTTGAGGAATCTCCACACTGCTTTCCAGAGTGACTACACCAGTTTTCAAATTCGTCAGCAATATATGTGTGCCTTTTCCCCGCATCCATGCCAACACTTATTATTACTTATTTTCCTGACAACAGCCATTCTAATTGGAGTTAGATGAAATCTTAGGGTGGTTTTAATTTGCATTTCTCTAATTACTAGAGATGATGAGCACTTTTTTATATTAATTTCATTAAGATTTATTTCACCAATAGATTATTTTAAAGTATACCTTATTTTTTAATGTATGGGCAGTTATACTAATTATGATCTTTTTTCTGATTTCTAGCTTATATTCTTATTCAAAATTATAGTGCTTCAAATATTTTGAGATTTGATTGCTTTTGGGGGAATCATAGCCCTATGTGAATATTTGCCCTATGCTTGCTTTGTCTTTTTCTTGTTCTCTGGTTTTATATATCCTAACCAATTTTACAATATGCTTTAGTCCTTTTTGCCCTTTTCTGTATCATTCTCTTTTGGCCTCAATGCTTCAGTTGAGAAATATGTATCTTTAATTGTGTATATTCTACAGTTAAATGTATTATGTTAATTATTAATTTGATTGTATATTTTTAAATTTAGAATTTCTTTTATTTTTATTTCTTAATTTGACTGTCAATCAGTCATCACTTAAAATTATTAGAACACACCAACCACAGTAACTTTTAAATCATAATTATTACCATGTATTAATTGTACGAATTAATGGGTTTCTTTGTGACATTTTCTTACACACATATAACATACTTTGATCATATCAATTCTCCCTGTTGCCCTCTCTGATCCCCTTCCCCTCTTGACTAGATACCTTTCCCCTTCCTTAATAGTTCTCTATTTTCATGTCATCTTTTGAAAAATCTAGATTACACGTGTAATACTTGAATTTCTGAGTCTAGCTTATTTTACTTAACATGACGACCTCCAGTTCCATCCATTTTCCTGCAAATGACGTGATATCATTCTTCTTAATTCCTGAATGATACTCCATGTGTATATATATCACATGTTTTTTATCCATTCATCTGTTGGTGGGCATATAGGTTGATTCCCTTTTGTCCAAACTGATTATTCATAGGTTTTGTTTCTTAATTCGTCCCATAGGTCTTGTATATTCTGTTTATAATTTCTTGATTTTTTCTTTATTAATGTCAGATTGAGATGATTCATCAACCTTATCTTTATATGCTGCTCTTCTTTCTTCCACTTCATCTAGTCTATTTAAATTTCACAGGAGTTCTTGTATGGCTTATTGAGTTTTTCATTTCCCTGATTTCTGTTTGGTTCTTTTTCAGAATCTCTACCTTTTTTTATTGAATTGATCTTTCATATCCTGTATTATGTGCCTTAATTCATTCAGCTGTTGTATCCCCTTAGAAGTCATTGCTCATTTTAAAAATCAATCCTTTGAATTCCATGGAATTTTAGCCATTTTGATGTCTTTAGGTTCAGTTACTGAAGAGTCATTAACCTTTGGAGAAGTCATGTTGTTTTGTTTTGTTTTTTTGTATTTCTTGTGTTTCTATATTAAGATTTGCACATCTGTTGGAATGAATATCTTTTCTACTTTTGTGTAAAGGTCTTCTTGTGAGCAGAATTCTCTGGAGGGCTCAATTCCTAAAACTACTCAGATCGGACAAGCCATGGTAACAACACCACCACCACAAGCTTGTCATTGCAGCATTGGGTTCCCTTTCCCCAGAGGAGCTGGAGTCAGAGTTGTGGACTTCTTTGTACTTTTCTCTGCACTGTCTTTCTGTTTCTATGGCTTCCTTTTCTTGTCACTTCTTTCTTAATTCCCAGAACTCTTTCTCTCTTCCTCTCCTTGGCATATAGTTTCTTTCTTTTTTTTTTTTTTTTGCCTTGACACTTCTCACCACAGATTAATGGGAAAGATACTTTTATTCCATCATTTATCCAGATCTTCCCAACCACAGTAGTTTTTAAATCTCTGTGAATAACTCCATTTTCAGTCTGTATTTTTTTCTTTGGTTAGTTTTTTCTTCTTGGTTTTCGATTATGTTTTCTGTTTTTTAGTTTATGGTCAAGTGTGAGGCATTGAGTTTTTCTTTTTTAATATTTTTAGGTGTTGATATATCTTTATTTTATTCATTTATTTATATGTGGTGTTGAGGATCAAACCCAGTGCCTTCTATGTGCTAGGCAAGTGCTCTACCACTGTACCACAACCCCAGTCCCCAGGCATTGAGTTTTGAAAATTATAGAAATAATGTGAAGATAGGAACATGTTCTCTTCATCTGGGTAAGATGTATTTTGATTTTGCCAGGAAAATTATTAACACCTAATTCTTGTTCACCTTAATGCATGCAAGGACTGGGATTGCTGGAAGATAAAGTCTGTTTATTTCTAGTGCACCCTTCCTTCTTCCCTGTAGTTCTTCAGAATCCTAATCCACAACCTGGACCTGAGGAAAGGTTTCCAAGTCACCCTCCTTGCTGCACACCAAAGTGGTTTTTTTCCTCCTAGCTTTTGAGTCTAGCAGAACCTTTTCTTAATTTGTCAGGTGACTTTTCTAAAGTTAACAGACAAAGGAGAATGTGCTCTTAACTGCCGATCTTACCTCTCTGTATTAACTTCTCCAAGTCTTAGTCAGTCACAAAATTCCTCCCTGTCTTGGTAGTTCTGTCATACTTTTGAATACATGTATTTTTACAGCGTATCCTATTTTTCTATCTTTTTTCACGTAAATGACTGTTAATAGTTTAGTATGACACTGTTGGACTTCCATATCTGTTAACAATTTCCATATTTCATTTTTTCTTTGGGAGCTATTTTCTGTATAAGTTCTCTAGCTTTATCATCTAATTCATGGGTTGATAAACTGTGGAATGTGTTCCAGCCATTTTTTTTTTTTTTTAAATACTGGGAATTAAACCAAGGAGTGCTTAATTACTAAGCTACATCCTCAGTCCCTTTTTCATTTTGAGACAGGGTCTCATTAAGTTGCTTAGGACCTCACTAAGTTTCTGAGGCTGACTTTGAACTTGTAAAACTCCTGCCTCAGTCTCCTGAGCCACTGGGATCATGGTGTGCACCACCACACCTGGTCAGCCATCTGTTTTTGTAGTGAAAGTTTTATTGGGATGTGGCCATTTTAAAATTTTTGTATTAATCTGTTGTTCCGCACCGAACAACAAAGGTTGAGTGCCCACCCTTGGACCAGCCAGAGGGGGCACGGGGGTCAAACAGGATGGTAAATGTCGACAGCTGAAAAAATGCACACCAGCCAGGAGTCTGTCGAGCAGAATCTCAGTTTAATGGAGAGGTGAAACAGGTATATGAAAAGGGAGCGAGGGGAGGAGATACAGGCGGGGGCCAATCATTTTAAAGGTCAACAGCACATGCATTATACAGCAAGGCCTGCAGGGCAGAGGTCTGCTAAGATGTAAAGCTGCTCAGGTTCATGGAAGTTGAATGAGCCAATCCTGGGCCGCCACCTTGGTGGTACCACGAGTGGGGGAGGCTTTTGCCCCGAGGGTGTTGTTAATGTGGTCGCCATTTTAAGGTGTGTCCCTACATTAATCTGTTTTGCCTGAGATAGGTTAATTTTATAAAGAAAAGTGGCTAATTTAGTGTACAGTTCTAGAAGTTTAAGTGTATGATGCTGGCATTGACTTGGCTGTGGTGACAGTCTTGAATACATCACATCTACCTCATGTGGATTGAACATTGTGAGAACATATGTGCGGAAGAAGCCAAACGAACTGAATGGGGCCAGCTCAGGCTCTTATAACAACCCTTTCATGAGAACTAGCCAAGGTCCCATGAGAGGTACCTTAATCTTTTATGAGGAAATGCTCCCAATTGACCTATCTCACTGGGTCCTATTCTGGAAGGTTCCATTTGCCAACATTCCCATATTGAGGACAAAACTTCAATGCATAAATATTGAGACAAATCATATCCAAATTTTACCATACATTGTGATTTCTTTTGTTGTACAGTGGCAATGTTGAGTAGTGGCACGGACTGTCTGATTCACAAAGCCTAAAGTATTTGCTACTTAGTTCATTAAGAAGAAGTTTGTAGAGTTGTATGAAAGGAGATAAGGTTAGCACTCCCCTTGACAAGGATGAAAGAGGCCTTTGGACCTGACAATATGCATATGTTTAAGGCATTGCCACCGACTTCATGGCATCTAATCATTTTTATCTGACCCAGTTATTCCACTCAGCATTTACTCAAAGAACTTAAAATCAGCATACTTGAGTGACATGGCACTCATTTTTGTTTGTAGCAACTCATTTCACAATAGCTAAGCTATGGAACCAACCTAGGTGCCCTTCAGCAAGTGAATGGATAAAGAAAATGTGATACACACACACACACACACACACACACACACACACACATGAATATTACTCAGCAATAAAGAGGAATAAAATTATGGCATTTGCCAGTAAATGAATGGAACTGGAGATTGTCATGCTAAGTGAAATAATCCAATCCCCCAAAACCAAAGACTGAATGTTCTCTCTGATATGTGGATGCTAACACACAAAGTGAGGGGGAGAATAGACGTTCATTGGATTAGACAAAGGGAAAAAAAGAGAACAGAGAGGAGATAGGAATAGAAAAGGCATAGAATGAATCAGAAATAACTTTCCCATGTTCATATATGAATACACAGCCAGTTAACTCTACATGATGTACAACCATAAGAATGGGAAGTTATATTCCATGTGTGTATAATATGTCAAAGTACATTCTACTGTCATGAGTATCTAAAAAGAAGAAATAAACAAGTTTGTAGATTCCTATTCTAATTAATTATTTTTTGTTATTTATCCAGTTGTTTAGTTTATTCAACTGACATTAAAATTTTAACAAGCTGGGTGCTTTGGTGCGTGCCTGTAATCACAGAGGCTCAGGAGGCTGAGACAGGAGAATCGCAAGTTCAAAGCCAGCTTTGGTAAAATTGAGACCCTAAGCAACTCAGTGAGAACCTGTCTCTAAATTAAATACAAAATAGGGTTGGGGATGTGACTCAGTGATCAATTGCCCTTGAGTTCAATCCCCGGTACTCTCTCCCCAAAATGTTAACATTTTTATTTGTAAATTATTTTTTGCCTAGATCGATTATACTCTGTCTATATGATTTTGCCTATGGTACTAGTAGTGTGTTTTAATTGGGACAGAGAAAAAAAAAACTCACCGCAACTAAAACAGAAATCTGTGCTTTAAACCTCTAGGGTATGCTAGCCTCTCAATCTATATATATTTTTTCTCTTTAGATTCAGGACAATGGCAGTGACACCCAGATTGACCTGGCTTGAAGAAAAGAGTTTACAGAATCTACTTGGAAATGCTTCCTTGACTCTTCTTTATAAGGGCAGTGTTCATGGTTATCACATTGAAGATATGTTTCAGACGTGCAGGCAACAGGGATCCACTATAACAATGATTTACCTTCAGGAAGATATTGTTGGGATTTTAATGCCTGATCGTATTCCTACAATAGCTGACGATTCAGAAAAGTCACACATTTCCTTCTGTTTTTCATTTCAAAGGAGTGGTAATATAACTGCAATTCCAACTTCATTTTTCAAACTATTGGAAGATTCTAGTGAGTGTCTGGAATTTTGTTCAAATGGTGGGCTGAGATTCTCTGTGAATCCAAAGAGACGTGTACTTAATATAAATCATTTGTTAGTGAAAGAATTAGGACTAAAACCTTCCCTTACCTATCGATTCTTGGAATACGAAGTTTTTCGAGTTGAAGGTATGTTATATTAGATAATTCAGCATCCTACATTCTGGTTCTAGTCTTTTATTCATAGGTTATAATCGATCTATAAGACCAAGGAAAAATGAGAGGAATAATCTGATTTTATGCCAGATGATAAACTTTGATACACTCCAAAAGGAAACCCAAGAGACGTGAAGATTTTGAGTTTATTATTCAAGAGAGCACAGATTGCTTTGAAAAATTAAAAAGTCTATGTGTGGAGACAGAGATAAAGACAGAAATATAGATAGAGGTGGAGGAGAAGGGGTGTGTGTGTGTGTGTGTGTGTGTGTGTGTGTGTGAGAGAGAGAGAGAGAGAGAGAGAGAGAGAGAAGGAGAGGGGTTGGGTGGGAGAGGGAGAGAAATGACTATTAGATATTAGAGCAGGTGTGTTTTGACATATGGACTGACCTGAAGATCACAGATATGCCTAAAGAGTTTTCAGGGAGATTCAATGTGCAGAGAGAATTACTTTTGCTTATTATGCTGTCAGGCCTAATTCCTAACTGAAAAACTTAGGGTTACACAGCAGATTCATTGTTCTATTCAGGAAGCAGACTTGAACACATACAAACATTCAAGTTAAAAGCGTATGCTCTGCTTATTTTCCACAGGAATTAAGAATGATCCAGACTGCATAAAGAAGATGATGACAGCCACATGGCATGTTTTGTTCTTAGCCTATCTATTGCTCATTTTATTTAGACTAATTGTGTAATGAAATACTAATTGTATTACTGATAGTGAAATAGTAAGAATATAAAATTATATCACTTCAAATGACAAAAAGTTATGTTATTGACGTAAAATATTCAAGGTTGCTTAGAACATCAATAACAAAACCATTACCAACTATGAAACTTCTAAAATTCACTTGATGACAATTGACCAGTTTGACTTCCTGTTTTACTCTGCACTTATTAGATTTAAAGTTTTCCAAGTAAAATCTGGACAATCGCTTTAGGTCATTATTCTGAATCCTCTCATTATGAAAATACCTTTTGGGGAACCTTAGTTAATATTAAAAATGAAGCTCTATATCTCCAATTTTTATAGACAGCTACGTTACATATAGTTTATTTTGATTTCTCCTTAATATTTTACTGAAAATAATAACTCACCTTCAGTGTTTTTGATATTTCTTGGATTTTTGTGGTCTAAGGCTAATAATGTAACAAGGGTTTGGTTGCTGGTTAATGTGTGTGTTAGAGATAAATGCATTTTTTAAGCACAGAATGCCTAATCTTAGATGTTTAATATCATTTTATAGAAGGTGTTACTATCAAAGTACTAAGTAAGCAATGAAAACAATCCTTAAAAAGGAAGAAAGGGGAAGCTATTTTTTGTGAAGTTTGGCTGTTGTTTTTAACTACCACATTTTAATAGGTACAGATATAAACTCCTAGAAGATCTCAGAGACTACAAGCCCCATGCAGACTTGGTTTCAAAAATCCGTATTCTCCTCCTGGGTCCAGTTGGTTCAGGAAAGTCCAGTTTTTTCAATTCAGTGAAGTCTGTTTTCCACGGCCACACAACTCGCCAAGCCACGGTGGGGTCTGATAACACTAGTATTACTGAACAGGTAAGTTATTTCAGAATTCTCTAAGGATTTCATTTATCAGTTACAATTAGTGGATTTATTAATTTGTTTGCTGTTTTCTCCCATAATTCTCTTCCTAATCTATCAATAGTTACATGCTCAATCAAATGTGAAATAGGAGTAAAAGTTGAATCAGAATTGCCTCCATTGAATAATGTTATCCAGAGAAGCTTTTGATTTTTTGTGGATACAAGAAGAAATTAAAGGAAAAATGCCTTTTTTTGGTGTTTATTGTATAAACGGCAAAAATTTAAAACTATGGAAATATTTGTCTGTTATATTTGATGTCCATTTTTACTCCTGTCCCAGATTATTTTACCTCAATTGAAATGTTTTTCTATTCTTTTTGTAATAAAATAATGAACTACAATACTATACAATACAATATAATACAATAATTAGTATATCAGTCTTAAGAAATGGTCATGAAAACACAATAATTCACTTTGATAAGTCATCCTTCAAGGGATAAATCTATCTATGTGCCTAAAAAATGATCTTATTTACATACAAATGTATTTAAGGAAATATGTACTCATATAGATATCTTTATCATTACTCTAAAGATTTATAAATTAGGGTGTGACATTTATTTAGAAACTTCTTTATTATGCTTGTTAAGGTATAAAATCAAACAAAAAGTAATAAAGGGAATAGAATGACCAGAAAATTTCATGATTGGGGTGCATTTTTCTATGATTACTATAATATTATTTGATCGGCAATAACGTTGTGCATTGTCAATACAGATTTGGCGCAAGACACTAAGAATTCCATTCAGCTTTTGTGTCTCACTCAATAAATTAAAGCATTTTCTAGGATTTTTCATGAGCCACATCTTTTTTCTCGATATTGACCAGATTCTTTTTGAGCAGATTTATTTTAATACATCAGCCTTACTTCAGAATTTAAGATAAGATACTTCAGCAAAAATTCAATTCATTAAGTGGTAATTGAAAAGTTTCTATTTGCTAAATATTGAGATGGCATTAGAGAACTAAATATAAAAGAATATTTGGTCTTTTTGCTCAAGGATCTCAGAATGCAGCAGGTAATAAGCAAATAAGTACTATTCAATGTGATAGATGCTCTGATAGTGGTATTATTCAGAAAAGAATTTTTCTTCCTCCTTTGTAAGTTTAAAACCCCAAAGGTATTGTTTCAAGAGAAGATTTAGATCCTATACTCTAAATGAAAATCAAATACTATATAAATTGAAGGACAATGGGGCAGAATTTTTATTGCTTGGAGAATGAGACCCTTCTCTTTGAATAATTGAAGTTGTAAAGGAACCAAATTAATGGTTAATAAAATTATGAAAGTGCATATTGGTGTTCCTGAAGTTTTACAATATATTTTAATGTTTTATGCAATTCCTTTCATGCTGAGCAACCAGTAAGACTCATTCTTAGGGATCATAATCTTGGTGAGATTATTCCTAGGTATTAATGGCCCAGTGGGGGCTTTTGACTTCATGGTGGACTACAGTCTGTCAGAGAAGGGTTCTGTACTTTCTGGTTTGGAAGCAATAGACCAGTGCTGTCTCTACTAAAGAAAAATTGTGATTAAAGTGTCTGGAGTTTCTAAGAAACCTTTTTCTTTCTTTTTAATTCTTCCCAAATCCTTCATATCTGTGCCTAGGTTGGAAGTATATCTATCTAAACAATAAATAATAAAAAGTTGTCAGAGGTCTTCTGAAAAACATTCTTGGGAACAGGTTGAATGTGTTTATCTAGGAAGAAGATTTGGTCAAAGTTGTTCTTCTTAAAGTGAATCTTTTTGAATGTATGGGTGTTCCTGAGACATTAAGAGAACGAAGGACAAAAAACATAGGATAGTTTCAATAGATGCAGAACAAGCATCTGACAAAATTTCAACATTCTTTTATGATAAAAACTCTCTGTAATTTAGGTATGGAAAGAATATACTTGAACATAATAAAGGTCATAAATGACAAACTCAGCTAACATCATACATATAAGGAATAGTTGAAAGATTTTCCTCTAAGATTTAGAAGAATCTAAGGATACTTACTCAATCTACTTCTTTTTTTTTAATTTTTTAGATGTGGATAGACCTTTATTTTATTTATTTATATGTGGTGCTGAGACTCAAACCCAGTGCCTCACACATGCTAGGCAAGGGCTCTACCACTGAGCTTCGGCCCCAGCCCCTCAATCTACTTCTTTATTAAACATAGTACTAAAATTCCCAACTAGAGAAATTAGTCAAGATATAGAAATAAAAAGCACCCAAATTTTAAGTTGTTAAATGTTCCCATAAACAGATGACATAATTTTATATATAGAAAACTTGCTAAAACTTTTCCAAAATGCCTATTAGAACTAATGAATGGATTTTAGTACAGATTCAGGATACAAAATCAAGAAACACAAAAAAGTTGTATCTCTCCATACTAACAGTGAATTATGTGAAAAAAAATCCAGATAATGATACTAACCAACAGTTACTAAAAATAATGTAGAAATAAATCTAACCAAGGAAGTGAAAGATGTCTATAGTGAAATCTATAAAAGTGATGAAACAACTTAAAACAAATAAATTGAAAGATAACTTGTGTTTATGATTGGAAAGTTAATATTGTTAAATAGCTACACTACCCAAAGGACACAGAGTCAATACGGTCCTTATAACATAAACCTGGCCCCTTCATTTTTCTTCACAGAAATGTAAGAAATCTAAAATACATGTAGAATCATGAAAGATCTGAAGTAGCCAAAGCAATCTTAAGAAAACAGTAAAGCTGGAGGCTTTGCACTACCTCACTTAAAAGCGCAATACAAATTTATAATAAACAAAACAGCATGGTACTGGCATAAAAATCAACACATAGACCAATGAAACAGAATAGAGAGCCCAGTAATAAGTCCACACCTATATGTCCAAGTGATTTTCAAGAAAGGTGTCATAAGCACACAATAGAAAAAGGACAGTCTCTTTAATAGATCATGTGAGGAAAACTGTATTAACAATGCAGAAAATTAACGTTTCACCATTTTCACACACCATTTACAAAATTGAACTTTAACTGGTTTAAAGCTTTTTATGTTTAATCTCAAACTGTGAAACTACTAGAATAAAACCTGGGAGGAACTTCCATGATATTGATTTGGATAGCCAGGTTTTTTGGATGTGGCACCAAAAGCTCAAGAAACAGAAAAAAAAAAAAAAAAAAAAAGACAAATGGAATTGCATCCAACCAAAAAACCATCTGCACAGCAGAGGAAACAGTCAAGAGAGTGAAGACAGGACCTACAGAATGGGAAAATATTTGCCAATTATACTTCTGAAAAGGAGTTAGTATCCAGATTATGCAAGAAACTCAAACAACTCAAAGGTCAGAAAACACAGCTTTACAAAATGGGCAAGGGACCTGAATCACTATTTCTTAGAAAAGAAAGAAGACTCAAATGACTCCAAGGTATATGAAAAAGTGCTCAGCGTCACCAATCATCAGGGAAGCACAAATTAAAAGCATAATGAGATGCTACCTCACATATATCAGAATGGTTATTATCAAAAAAGACAAAAAATAACAAGTGTTGGTAAAGATGAGAAAAAGGAACACTTGCCCATTTTTGGTGGAACTGTCCAGTCGTTTTTGACAACAGCGTGGAGTTTCCTCAAAACAAAAACTCTAAAATATGGACTACAATATAATCCAACAAATCCACTACTGTGTGTATAGTCAAAAGAAATGAAATCAAAACCTTAAAGAGACGTCTGTATTCCCTTGTTTTTTAAAGCATTATTTACAAGGGCAAAATATGGAATCAATTTAAATGTACATCAATGGATGAATGAATAAAGAAAATGTAAATCTGTACATAATGGAATATTGTTCAAGAATCAAAAAGGAGGAAATCTGTCATTTGTGACAATGTGGGTAAACCTAGAAGACATTATGTTAGATGAAAGACAGCCACAGAAAGAGAAATACTATATGAGCTCACTCAGTTATGGAATCTGAAAAAGTTGGAAATAGAAGAATGGAAGTAGAAGAATATTGGTTTCCAAGGGCCAAGGTGGTTTGACAGGGTTGAAGGATGTGTGTATTGGTCAAAGTAGGTAAAGTTTAAGTTAGGAGAAATAAGTTCAAGAGATACAACATGGTAACTATAGTCAATAGCATTTTGTTCTTAAAAATGCTAAGAGGATGTAAAATTTCTCACCACAAAAATAATGATATGAGACACTGTAAATGTTAACTTAGTCATTTCAGAATGCATATATATATTTCAAAACATCATGTTGTACAAGATAAGGACTTATAGTTTTATCTATTTTTAAAAAGGAACCTTAACTTTTTTCAATTTTAATTCCTAGTATGTCCAATATCTACAGATAGAGCCTCATATTTGAGATAGTCAGTATTTTTTGAAGACTCTGAAAGGGTTCTGAGACCAAAATGTTTGAGGATCATGGTGTTACCACATTTAACACTATCTGTTCTTCCTATTGTTCTCTCTTGGATCTTAGTTAAAAAAATGAACTTTAACACATGATTTTTTACAGTACAGGATATATCCTGTTAGAGATGGAAAAGATGGGCAATATCTTCCATTTATGTTGTGTGATTCGATGGGGTTGGATGAGACAGATGATGTTGGACTGTGCATGGATGACATACCCTACATCTTAAAAGGCTGTGTTCCAGACAGATATCAAGTAAGGTTTCTTCAATTACAAGACATTTCAAACCATTTTCATTAATACTATTCATTGAACTTTTACCCCATAAGATAATTTCAACTGTCATAATGTGGTTCCAATATCAATTGACCACTTAAAATGAATAAGCACTCATGTAAGAAAAGTAGGGTGACTGCTGTTCTTACCTATACCATAGAGAAATAAAGCCAAAGGCCAAGATTCTACTCTCGATTCAAGGAAAGGTCATAGGGATATTGTTTATATCACTCTTTATAATTATGTAAGTCAACAGTAAAATTGTAATTTGATCTCGTATAGCAATATGTTGAATAATTAGCCACACTATGTTGAAATATTATACTATAAATGCTTAGAATTTACTAGTACAAACATAGAAACAAAGGTTGACTCTGCTGCTAATTAGGTAGGTACCCACCAACAAGTTACATACTAGTCTCTCCACGTCTTACTTTTTTTAATGTATGAAAGAGTGTCCACATCACAGGGTGGCTGATAATATTAGGTGATATTGTGCACTGCAAACACTCAAAAAGTTAACATTTAATGAATTTATTTTTGGTATTGGGTGTGATAGGGTTGTGCTTGCTTGGGAACTTCACCTTATCATCTAGTTATTCAAAAACTATGAATTAAAAATCTAATTTTTGCTAGACATGAAGACAGCTACTGAAAAAAGCATAGTTAAATAAACTCTGCTTTAGTTAAATAAACAATTCATTTTCTCAATGAGCTCTCAATTGAGTCAGGGAAAAGGAGATGTATAGATTCAGAGAACAGATGGGGGAGAGGAGAGAAAGTATAAGCATGCCGGCTAACCATTTTGCGTTAGTTCGTGAGTCGTGAGTTCAACCTAGTTTTGAAATACAGACAAAACTCAACACATTTCCAAACTTCTATAATTTGTAATCTTTTTTCTTAAAATTAGAAAGATTACTGTCTTGTGGTAAGGAGTCATTAATATGAAAGTGGACATTTCTTTTGTTTCACTTCAGTTTATTTCCCCTCTGCAAAATTCAAAGAAATACTAGTAATTATAGCATTTTAATTAAAACTATATTTTTAGGATATATTTTCTTTCTCTTTGTATCCTTTAGTCCATTTCAGCATGTAAAATGTTCAAAGAGGATTCTCAAATGGTGTGGTTAATGGCATTTATTTCCAGAGGTTAGAATTTTAAGTTAACTTTTTCTAAAGCATTCTTCATGCTTGCCTGTGATACATACAGTGGATAATAATAATTTTTAACAAAGGGATGCAGTTCCTTTTGTATAAGAATGATATAATGACATTATGTTCACAGTGGAAAGGAGGAATGAGAGGGGTTAGACTAATGTGGGGGGGAAGGAATCGCTGGGGCAGTGGAGGGATAGTTTCAGGTTAGTGGTGGTGAGTTTTGATGGTAGAGGCTGAATCTGGAATGTTGTTTTATGTCTCCATTACAGTTTAATCCCTGTAATCCAATCACACCCAAACATCCAACTTTTATCACCTCTCCATCACTGAAGGACAGAATTCACTGTGTGGCTTATGTCTTAGACATCAACTCTGTTAACAATCTCTCCTCTAAAATGGCAGCAAAGCTCAAACAAATTCATGAAGAAGTATTAAACTGTGGTGAGTATCATCCTATCAAAAGTTTTTCATTTTGGAATAATTTATATGTTCAGAAAGTTGCAAATTGAGTACAGAGAAGTCCCATGTACCCTTTACCCAATTTCCTGAGCCCTGGGTTTGGTGGCAATAGTAGGTAGAGCTCATTCAAAGGCTTGACAAAGAAAAGTCCTAAATGTTAGTCTTAAGAACTTTAGGCTGACTGTAGTTGTTTTTGATGTGTTATTTTCCTGTGGCTTGATTGGGGGTCACCTTCCCATGCTATGTGACTATAGATAAGGAAGATCTAAACCAGGAAACTGGCATTATTGTGATGTATTATGCATAGTCCTATGTCATTTTATCACATGTATAGATTCATGTAATTATCACTACAATCAGGATACAGAACTTTTCCATCACTGTAAAGATTTTCCTCATGCATGCACTCCCAGTGACTCGGGAGGCAGGAGAATCCAGAGTTCAAAGCCAACCTCAGTAACTTAGTGAGGCCCTAAGTAACTTAGCAAGACCATGTCTCTAAATAAAAAATAAAAGGGGCGGACAGGGGATGTGGCTCAGTGGTTAAGAACCCCTGGATTCAATCCCTGGAACTCCAAACAAACAAACATTTTCCTCTACTTGTTCACCATGCTTAACTACTTTCAGCCTCTACTATCTTTTGTCATTTGAGACTGTTGTGTAAATGAAATCATACAGCCTGTCAGCCTTTTTGACTATACTTAATATTCTTTGAAGTCCATCCAAGATGTTGCATGTATCAATTGTTCACTCTTTTTATTGTTGACTAATATTTCATTGTATAGATACACCACAAATTATTTAATCATTGTCTATCAAAATGTATTTTGATGACTTCCAGTTTTAGTTTTGCAAATATAAGTCCTATAAATATTAGCATACATGTTTTTTGTAGATATACATTTTCATTTATCTGTCTTGGATCCCTGAGGGTATGACTGCTGAGTGAAATATAGTAAGTGTATATTTAACTTCTTAAAAATTACCAAGCTACTCTCAGAAGAAACTGTACCTGTGGGGATGCAGGAAGAAGCCACTGAGGCATATGTTCCCCTATGTTGCAGAACAGGACATTCCTAAGGAAAACCTAGGTATAATTCATGCCTAGACAGAAAACTCTCCAGGTGACTATATCTGTCGAAGGTCATTTGCCTCAGAAGAATTTCACCCTTCCTCATGTCCTCCTCCCCTTGCATGGCTGCATAACCTAATGGCTATCATGTTTCAAGCTTTGCTCACTGGCTCCCCTTGTGTATAAAAAGGAATGCACATCTGCAATAAACTTGAGATTGCAGCTTTGAACCTGCTCTCCCAGGGCTGGGATTTTGCTCCGTTGCCTCGCCCCCTCTGAGGGAGACCCACACGTGTGGCCACAGAACCCGGGTGACCACAGTACCAAAATATATTTAACCAGTAGTATATGGGAAATCCAGTTTCTTTGCATTCTTTCTAGTATTTGATATTGTATCTAATTTTTAAAACAATGTTAACTCTTTTAATAGGTGTATAGTAATATTCTAATTTGTCTGATGACATTGAGTATCTTTTTGTGTGCTTATTTCTTCTGTATATCTTCTTCAGTAAAGTGTCTCTTCATATCTTTCACCTATTTTTAGATTGAATTATTTATTGAATTGTTTTTATTTTTCTTACTGTCGAATTTGAAGGTATTTATACGTTCTAGATATGAGTCCATTGTCAGACCTATGGTTTGCAAATAATTTCTTCCAAGCAAAATTTTTTTCATTATAATTATTTTTGGCTATGCCATCTCTCTTCTGGAACTCTGATAATATTAATTCTAGATCTTTTTTCATAATCCTACTGTATATTTATTTTTTCTATTGACTATATTTTTAGAGTGGCTAACTTCTATCAATATAGCTTCATATTCTCTGATTCTTTGTCTTCTCTATTCTGCTTTTGACCATATCCATTTTTTAAAATTTTGGTTATCTATTTTTTATATCTACAATTTTCCTTGGGTTCTTTTCCATGTATTTTATTTCTTTGTTGACACTTTCTATTTTTCATTTGTTTCAAGTGCATTCCTATTTGGTTGTTGAATATGTCTATGATTGTGCTTTAAAATTCTAGCCAAATAGTTCAAAAATCTTTTTCATCTGATAAGTGTCAGGATCTTCTGATTAGTTTTCCTCATTCAAGTAGATATTTTCCTTGTTTATGATGTAAGAAATGATTCTTAATTGTATCTCGGATAGTTTAGAAATCATGTTGCAAGGCTCTGGATCTTACTTAGACCTTGTGTTTCAGCAGACCCTTTGGACATCAGTGGGGTGGAGAGTATAGGTTATCCATGAGGTCTTTTTTGGGGCGGGGCACTTTGTTATTTCTCCCTATATGGCTTCCATCACAGGGAATAGGAGACTTTTTAAGACTGGGAAAGTGGTGATTAAAGTTGAAACTTGTCACTTGGCCTCCCTGAACACTACCAGAAAAAGAGAGAAGAGTGATTCATTATTGCTAGTGTGGTATATATCCAAAATCCCCAGTAGCCCCTGTTGACACCACTCAGGTGGTTGCATGGGGGTAGGGCTGAGGTTATTTCTGTAGTACTTGACTGGGTGGTGCGGTCATTGTAAGAAAGTACTCTATCTTGCTAGGTTGCCCTTTTTTAAAGCTCTGGCTAGAGAGACCAGATTTTTCTTTTCTTTCTTTCTTTTTTATTCCAGTTCTAATTGACCTTTCCTGGTTATGAGTTTCTCCAGCAGGGAATGTGGGATGTATGAGGTGAAAAGAAAACCTAGGGAAGCCACCTCTGTAATGTTTCTTTGTTTACAACCTTTCTGCTTGTTGTGTCTTCTCTCCACCTTTTAGTTTTGTCTTTGATTTATGTATAATGCCCAGAATTTTTAGCTGCATTTAATGGAAAGAATTTGCTAACTTTGCTAGGTATTTATCTGGGACTTGTATAAGAAGACTATAGAAGGCAGTCATTTTAGTCGTGGGAATCAGAAACATAAGATTTCTAAAAGCTCTGGTAAAGGAGTCTCAGGACATCTTGAGATTTGACTGATATTTGGAAACCTCAATCTAATCTTTTTTTCCTTGGAAGAAGTTGTTAGCAAAACAGAACTTTGATAAGTTGAGAAGCCAAGTGTGAATTATTTCTCTGGTCTGAGGCAGAATGCAGTAGGTCCATAGTGGCTCTGTGACATTAGGGCATTTGCTTTGATGAATGCTCACACAGTGTTTCTCACTTTCTCTTTTTCTCACTTTTTAAATTTGTTATTTTAGTTCTCAGAGCACAGCAACACTTTCCCCCCCTTGACTACCTTAAAATACAGTTTGAATGGGAGAGTAGATTTTGTCATTTAGTACAAATGTAGTTGTATTTAAAAGTGGATCTTTAATGTTGGAAGAAAAAGCATTTCTCCTTCAGAAGGAATGCAGGCTCCATAGAGAGATTTACTTGGAATATTTCATTCTCCAGTTCTTAAAAACCACTTTACATAGAGTGGCTTTCACACAATTTAAATACCTTGTTGACATATTGCTGTCTATGATATAAAATAACTCATTTATTTGTTTGATACAGGTGTAGCACATGTAGCCTTGCTCACTAATGTGAATAGTTGTGATGAAGTTCTTCAAAACGACTTTTCAAACATGACAAAAGAGATGACTTCTCAGAGTCAGGTAAATAATGCTGGTTGTAATTGGATATTATAGTAATAGTATCATAATCATACTGTGTGTGTGTTTGTGTGTTTGTGTGTGTGTGTATTCACACAACCTATTCAGAGACAAAGTATTGGATCAATTATTTGGCTCATTCAACTTTGTACTTCTTTAAAACAATAATTATCTGAATTATATTCTGAAGAGAATTTTTTAAGCTACGGCTTTTCCAATTTCTTGAATTATATTTAAAATTCAGTCAAATTTCAAATATGACATGTTTCATAAATGTTTTTCCACAGGTAATGTTTATCAACAAAATGCTAGGCATTCCTCTTTCTAAAATCTTGATGGTTGGAAATTATGCTTCAGAGCAGAAGCTGAACCCTATGAAGGATGTTCTGATCCTCTCTGCACTGAGGCAGATGCTGCGGGCTGCAGATGACTTCTTGGAGGACTTGCCTGGTAATCTGGCCTCTTTCTGTTCCTCTCAAAAAGCACCGGTGCTTTTTGAAAACCCCCAAGCTATACTTCAGTTGGGTGAATGGCGCCTGTCTGCCTAGTCCTGACAGTTGTGTTTGAATACATGCTTCATTTCTGCTCATTTGTTTTGTTTTCAGATAACAGTTCATAACATTCATCTGTTCACGGCCCCAGTTCATCTGTTCACGGCCTCCTTCAGAGTCTGCTTTTGCTCCTGATTTGCTTCTGCCCTTGACAACATCTAATGGATGGCTCCTAGGATCAGTCACTCCTCAAAGTTGATCCACAGATCAACTCTTGAGAAGTGGTGGCCCAAGATATGTCCTGTCAGAAACTATGCTCCGTATTTCTGAACCATTTACAATTTAGTGTCTGTGACACCTTGCTCAACCTTCTCAGGCAAAATCCTTACTTATTAATAATCTACTGCACTTTATATAACTCTATGTTAACACTGATCACATTGAATACTGATCATAAAATGATTGGCTAGATATTTACTTTCCTAAATAGATTGTGAGTTCTTTGCAAAACAGTGTTTTGGTTTTGTTTGTCTTTGTATTCACAGAACTTATAGCACAGCACCTGATAAAACACAAGCATACCCATTATAACTCTTCTCTCTCATCTTCTCCAGAGTAGCATTTACTTTAAATATTTCTCCATATATAAGGGAAGGCCAAGAGAATGGAAGGCTGAAGAGAGTAAATGGAAATATCAAAGGGAGAGTGTTTCACTTGTCTCTGAATGAAAAGATGAATGTATCTAACTAATTGAATATAAATTAAGAAGAGCCTGTATTTCTTAACAAGTTAGCATTTTATCTCTGTGAAAAAATAAAGTTTCTTCCTCAAATGATACCATGCCTGATTTTCATTGAATTCCAAACCATCCTAGTCATGTGTCCAAAGTGGAATGATCAAATAAAGTTACCAGTGTAAGTTAATAAGAAGGTTGTCTGATGTAAGTGCCCCCAATGATTCTGAAGTCCTCTTGGTAGTTGTCAAAATTAGGACTATAAATAAAGAAAAATAAATCCCAAAGACAGTTTTCAGTTGAGCTTTTACCTGTAAAGACTTCATAAGCCTTCTCTTCTTCAACTTTCTATTGTTTGTTTATCTATTTTAGTCAATAAATAGTCATTGATTAAACTGAATTATAAAAACAAAACAAAAAATCTTCTACTAAACCATGCCAGCAGAGTCCACAAAAACAACTTCCTGGCCCAAACTCCACTGATCACTGTTTGTATTATGATCTTAGAAAAATTAGACCATCTAGAAAGTCAGTGTGCAGAGGCCAGGAACCCAAGGCTGTGGCTACTGCAGACTACCAAAGAGCAGGATTAGGTGGTAGACAGAAGTAATCTTAGTCCTTGAACTTTCTCAAAGGCAGAGGGCTGATTTGATTGTCCATAGTCTGTTGAAGTGGCATCAGGCAAAAAGCTGGGAAAGAGAAGCTCAGGTGGATCCTTACTTCAGCTTCAGACGCCTCAGGTTCACAAAGCTGGCCAAGCTGCTCTGGAAGGCACTGCTCCAGCTCACCACATTATAGTGTGCTGGGGTTAAAAAACAAAAACAGGGCAGGGAGAGGAATGGGTGGTAACACCTTTTACCACCAGGCCCAATCACATCTTGAGCATATCTCAGTCTGTGAAAGCCTTTTAAATAAGGTCATCTAGAAAAAATGTCAATTTATAAATCCATTTCCCCTCATTTTATTAAAGTTTCCACTTATGTACATTTTAAAGATGAACCATTTACAAGCTTGTGTAGGTTGTCTCCTTGGCTCACAGGAGGGAAATTTGTTGCTGAGAGCCTCAGGATGGACAGAAGAGTGGTGTAGATGTGGGAAGGGTGCACTTGGTTTTTTATTCATTTTCTCTGTATGGTGCAGTACATTTTGGTTTATAACCATGAGTACATAGTTTTGTTTTGTTTTTAAAAAATAATTCCTCATACAAATTGTAGAAAAAGTTTTCTTTCCTTGAAGCTGTCAGTGAAAAATAAAGATCCATGTCTGTGTCTCTGTGCACACCCCACTGTTCTTTGTGTCAGAATCCTTCTCTAAGCATTGGAAGAAATGTGGGAAAGTCACAGCATAAGAAGGATTTCAACAAGTGGTTTATTCTTTAAAGTTCAACACTTAACACTTGCACAATTAGCTCCTGGCTGCAGGGCCTGTGATTTCTTGGACAGGCATGCTCTTAATATTTAAAAAAGAATGTTTTGATTTGATGGTTACTTCTATTCTAACAATCTTTTAATCAGGATTATTCTCTCCTTCTGGGTAATTCTAGGTATTAAGAGGGTAAGAATTTCTTAGATCTAGGCAAGGGAAAATGAATGGTCTTAAAGTACCGCTACAGGTGAAGTTGTGCTCAAGTGAATGTTTGGGAACCGTGATCCAAAGGAAGAGATGGAATCTTTAAACAAGGTCTGGAAATAGGATGCTCATAGAAATTGAGGATTAGAGCCAGAAGTAAGTTTTGAGAATAAAAGCAGAGGGCAACCTGAATAGTTATGATGTGTATATAACAAGAACAGATCTAAAATGCAAGGCGTGTTTGTCTCCATATGATCCAGGGGGGAAAAAAAATAAACCAAGGTTCTGTTGTTTAGGAGAGACTGAAGGTGTCTGAAGATTAACCATGGTTCCACAATGTGAATGAAAACATCTGGACAGAAAGTGGTGTTTCTGTATTAAGGATAGCAGTGGAGCAATTTTATGTAGGAGATAGGGATCCTGAAAAGAAGAGCAGGAAGTACTATAGAGATCAAGAAGAAGAAACATTGAGGCGCTGTCCTCACGAACCACAGTATCTGGGCACATGAATGTGGAGACTTGTTTCCTTTTTGTGCTAGAAAGGAAAATGGTAGCAAAAGGATGCTCTATAATGCTTTAGGAACACAAGAGCATGCAATGGAATTAAATGTCCATTTGGAATTTAAAATGGAAAAGTTTGGTGAGAAAGGTCTTGAAAAAGGGAGAAACTTCCCTTTATATGGGAGGGGACCTTCCCTAACTTTGTGGATCCTCAATCTTTCCCTACCACCCTCAGGGATGATGGGACTTATCACCTGGCCACATTTTAGAGGCTACCCAGGAATTTCGAGATTTTATAAAATCTATCATCAAACTAAGTATATAGTTCAAAGTTACCAAATTCCTTCTTAAAATACTGGTAAGGGACATAGTAGATAAAATGTGAGTGTGGCACTAGGTAGACTATCATCCTAAAACTAGAAGGATAATGTGGAAACAGGTTAAGCATCAGTGCTGGGGCCGTTGAGGTGTGGATGGATAAGCTGGGTTGTTGTGTTAGAAAGTGATTGTTTCTGATAGAAGTTCATGTCTTTGTGCAAACTCGCCTAACCTCTACTTCAATAAAATAACAAGTTGTTGTACTTGATGATACGTGTTTCCGGCAGCTATTTCACTGTTGTAAGTAAATGACCCAACCAGCAGAACTGTAAAGGAGGAAAGGTTTATTTGAGGGTTCACTGTTTCAGCGGTCTTAGTCCATGGAAGACTGGCTCTATTCCTTGGGGCTCCAGGTGAAGGCAGAACATCATGGTGGAAGAATGTGGCAGAAGGAAGCAGCTCACATCATCAAGAAGGAGCGGGGGGAGGGCGGGGGAGAGTGCCTCTACTCTCCAGATAGAAAATATATACCACACCCCAATTCCAATCTCCTTCAGTCACACCCTACTAGTTCAATTAATCCCATCTGGGATTAATTCACTGATTGGGTTAAGACTCTCACAACCCAGTCATTTCTCCTCTGAACCTTCCTGCATTGTCTCACATGTGAGCTTTTAGGGGACACCTCACATCCAAACCATAACAGTACGTAAGCTGATATCTTCTTTAGAAGAATAATTTTAAGGACAGTCAGGTTGCTTCCTCATAGAAAAAGGCAGGCCCATAATTGGAAAATAATGAAAAATTTGATGAAGGGACACAAGTGAGCCCCAGATACTTCAGGAGTGAGTTGATGAGTAATCATCTTTTAAGACGTAGCTCATCTTATGGACGTAACCATAAGATGGCAAGCTGATCAAAGTCCTAATGGCATCTCTAAAAGTCATAGGAAATTGGAAGCCTTCAAGGTCTATTCTTAATTTATTAAGTCTCTGGTCAATTTATGGAGGTTGTAAACTTAAACAGATCTCATTAGTTGCAAACCCTTGCAAAATTTTTCTCTGGTGTTGAAAAAAAAAAGCAGGACATTGAGGTCAACCAGGTCACACAAATAGGTTTAATGTTATCTGGTTGTAACCTTCCATCTATTTCCTTCCTCAACACAATTAAAAAATGGACTCAAACTGTCTCAGAATCCAAGACACAAGTCATGTTAAATGAAAATGCAAAAGGAGATTGCAGAAAAAGGCAGAGGTGGGAAGTCTACTAATGAACTAATGAGCTGTGCTAAAAATGGTGTTTAAATATGCTTAAACATTTTTTTAAGACAATCTATTTTTTTTGCATATTTCAAGATAATGCCTGCCTAAGATTTAACAATGCAGGAAAACATATTTCTAAGCCTCTGATCTCATTTGTCTTCCATTTTGTTGGTGTGGAAGTAATTCAATGGTAAAAGGACCACTACGATTTAAATAAGTATGCCAAGATAAATGCATTTATGGGACTCAGAATGTCTGAGATTCTATCATGCCAGGTAGATAGTATTGGATTTAAAGTGGATTGCTAAATCCCCATGACTGAAAAGAACAAGAAAAAGTAATTCATTTGCATGACAGGGCTTCACACACTTCAAATGCATATCATGTATAGCTAGCCAATCTCTTAAGATAGCATTTTCTGTATTTTTCCTGAACTTCTTTACACATGGTTCTTTCCTCATTACCCAGAATCACTCACATTTCCTCCTGATGATTTAGTTTAAGTAAGGGAGTGAATAAACAGCAACAACAAAACAAAACAAAAACAAAAACAAAAAAACAAAAAACCCAACCAGAAACTGTGTTCAGTCTTTTAAAAATTTCCATTATAGACTTTTTGGAGTCAAGGCCATGAAAGAATCTGAACATAGAATTTAAGGAATAATTATGGATTAAAATGTTAACAGAAGAGAACTAGCTACCTTTCCCATTTTTGGAGAGACTGCATAACAGTCACCCATCTTGAGAAGGGAGGAAGAAGAGAAGCTGGACACAGTTGTGGAAAGGAACAGAACTGGGGAAGCCACCCATACCCAGTCTAATAGTAAATTCTTTTGGATTTCTCTTGCTTAAAAAGATCCTGAATGTGACCACTTTTCACTACTTTCATCACTATCACTCTGGTGGGCATCTATTACTTTCATCTTTCATCTGATACTGTGATAGGCTTGTAATTCTCCTGTCCTTTCTTCTCACAGTCTATTCTCCACAGAGTAGTCAGAGTATTCACTGTCTTTATTTCCCTCCCAACCTACTCTGCTCAAATCAAAATGATTTACTTGTGTGAGTAGCCTGTCATCCATGCTTATTCAGACTTGCCTCTCTTTCTGTCTACGATGCTCTTCCCTTAGATACTTCCATGGTCCTCTCATTTACTCTATTCAGTACTCTTCTCCTATGTCATCTCCTGGAAAGAACTTCCTTGACTTGCTGTCTAAAACAGCAGAGATTATTTCCTCTCCTCACCCCATTTCCTCATTTCTTTTCTTTATAGCACTTGTATTTAGATAACATTTGTTTGCTGATTGCCTGATTCCCAGAGAAGAATCTAGCTTCTTGAGAGCAAGAACACTATTGGCGTCTGTAGCTAGCATTTAGTAAGTATTTATTGAAAGACAGATTCCTAGCTGGAAATATGAAAAGTAGCTTGAAGATATTGGAGTCAACAGTGACTTTTGGGAAGGGGCTTCTACTCAAGCGAAAAGATGGTGATCTCTTAGATGTTGTTTTCTGACTTTATTTTCATATTAACAGAATACATTTAAAAAATTTTTTTTGTTGTTGTTGATGGACCTTTATTTTTATTTATCAGCATGTGGTGCTGAGAATCGAACCCAGTGCCTCACATGTACCAAGCGAGTACTCTACCACTGATCCACAACATTTTTAAAATATAATTATGGATGCCATTGCCTTTAAGCTCTGGTCAAGTAGTTTAATTGTATCACAAAATTCCTTAAAATACAGGGAAATAAGGTAATATGTTGTTTGAAGAGTGTGGAGTTTTTTTCTTTTTCTTAAAGTTATACTAATGTACAACTGACACAGTAAATTGCACAGCTTGAAAGTATATAATCAAATGTCTTGACAAATGTAAATCCATCATACCTCTTTTCAAATCTTGACTCTGAAATTTAGTAACTGAGTGATTTTTAGCTAATCATTTAACTCCCAGATTCTGTTTATTATTTTTTGAAAACTGGCTACAATATTAGTATCTTACTCATAGGTTACTGAAATATAAGTGAGATACAAGGCAAATAAGAAGTATCTAACAACTTGTGATATTTTTAAAGCTAAGTAAATAATACCCACAAGTTGGTTAAAATATATATTTTTTGATATTGCTATTCCTTTTAATAGGGTCAAGACCTTATATTCCTTTTAGGACACAGCAAGTAATTTAAATTTGCTAGAACCAGTCACATATAAAGCAATGGAGGATCTGTGTGGACAACAGAGAACTGGAGAATGGTGGCCTAACAATGTAAAGCATACACATTTCAATTTTTTTAAAGGTCCCACAGAACATATCTTCAGGTTGCATTCTGCCCCAATGTCACAAATCTGTGACCCTCAGCAATGTGAACTTAGAAAAGGGACCTCAGTGTGAAATTGGCCTGGGGTGGAAAATGAATTGGAGAGGGCACAAGCAGAAAAGCAGAGGATTGAATTAGGAGGTTATTGTAGTAGTCTGCAGAAGGAAGTATGCTTGTTTGGAATAAATTAATAGCAGAGATCAAGAGAAGTGGATGTATTTGAGATGTATTTTGGAGGTAGAACAGATGGCATTTTTTACATGTCCCTATGCAGAACCTGGCTGAATTTTCTTTAAAAAATTCTCAGATGAGTGAACTGATATGTTTTCCTCCATCTTACAACAATGTCTGGGTTTTTCTAATATTATTTTTGTCTAACTTTATTGTCTAAATGCACTGGATCAGTTAACAGTTCTTCACCTAGAGGAGTGGGCCTGCTGCCAGTTGGGCAGGGCTTGCTGAGTTTCAGTTTCCTTTCCTGAGTGAAACTACAAGGCTGCCAAGCCTTTACTCCTCCCATTTTGTGCCTGCTTTGCCTTCTGGTGAGAGCAGCAAGCTTCTGTTGCAGTCCTCGTACAGATTCTTCAAAAGGTAAATTATTGCTTTACACTTAAAAAGAAGTTTTCTTTTACTAATTTCTAAAAATAATCATTTAGAATAAAAAGCTAAATAATGCTTTTCCTTGCTGCCTGTGTACCTCGTGTTTGTTCATTTCCCATGTTAATAAGAAAAATCAATGTGAGCTTTGTGAGCTTTTGGAAGTATGTGGGTCTATTTGCAATATTTTTTAATGGAAACTATATTGGATTTTTCACCAGATTGAGAAGTATGGCTCTGACAACTTGTTTGACATGGTTGCAAGAAAAGAGACTGCAAAATCATTTTGGAGGAAAGCAGTTTAGCCTTCTTTATAAGGCTAGTGTCCATGGATTCTATAATGGGAATTTTTTTAAGAAATGCTATAACCAAGGACCTATAATAATAGTGATTTACGGTGAAAATTTTGTTACTGGAGCATACGTGCAACACAGTTACCAAGAAACAAGGAAAGTTCCTATCATCCTTTTTGCATTTCAAGAGACTGAGATTTGGGAATATAAAATAGGATCACATGCACCAGAAACATTGATCTATGAAAGGTATTTGGAATCATCAGGGCCAAAATATAATAAATTTGAGAATCCTTCTGTTGGATTCTGGATATATCTATCTACAAAACAGGTGGCTATGAGCTCAAAAGTAAGTAAAGAACTTGGACTACCTCAACATTGTACCGGTTTATTTAAGGAATGTGAAGTTTTCCGATGTGCAGGTAGGTTTAATCAGATGATCCAATTCTATACAGATTTCTTCTCTTTATGTTTGTAGGTTTTCAGTTGATCTGTCTCCTTAAGGAGAAGTGACCTCTTCACTTGCCATTTTCTCTGGATAGATAGTCCACAATGAAATCTAGCTACAAATTGCTTGCTAAAACACAATCATTATTCAAAAAGAAATATATGGGGCTGGAGATATAGCTCAGTTGGTAGGGTGCCTGCCTTGCAAGCACAAGGCCCTGGGTTCAATCCCCAGCACCGCAGGAAAAAAAAAAAAAGAAATATATGTATGTATATATATATGTGTATATATATATACACACATACATACAGATACACATTTAAATATATATATACATATATAAAAAATATATGACTCAACCATGGAGATATGTGTGTGTGTGTGTATGTGTGTTTAGAGATGTACCCTCTTAAATCTTTATTAGACAATATCATGAACTATAAGCATTATGCTGTGTAGTAGACCTTTAGGACTTAAATATTTTGCATAACTAAACTATCTTTTAGTCTGCATCTCTCCCTCCCTTTTCTCTTTGGACCCTGACAGCCATTATTCTCAGCTTTTATGAATTTAACAATTTTAGATTCCTCATAAGTGGGATCATGAGTATTTTTCCTGCTATTTGGCTTACACTTTGCATAATAACCTTCAGGTCCATACCTGTTGTCACTAATGTCAGGATTACCTTCTTTTTTACAGTTAAATAATATTTCATAGTGTTTATATACCACACTTTAAAACTGATTTATTCAATGATGGACATTTAGATTGCTTCTCAGGTGGAGTTTTCCACCATATCAAAAAATGATAATTAATTTATTTAATTTTCTACTAAAGGACATTTAAGTTTTTCCAGATTTTGTTGTTGTAAACAATGCTCCTGTACTATTTTTATGTAGATAACCTTGTGCTAAAAAATATTTTTTATGGTGCCTTTCTGGAAGTGGAGTTTTTGTTTAAGGATATGTACATTTGCATTTGGACAGTTGCTTTCAAAAGTTTCATTTGTCAATACCATCCCCAAAAGTTTTATGAAAATGAATTTCCTTGTATCCATACCAGTCTTTGATATTATCGAACTTCAGAACATTTGCTGATTTGATAGTCAAAGCATGGTTTCTCATTTTTATTTCTGCTTATACTGATCACTAACAAGTCTATGTGCGGTGGCCAATTACATTTATTATATGAAATATTTATATCTACCCATTAAGAAAGAGGTTTAATGGGGATGATATTTCCTGAGCATTTGCATGTTCCAGAATAATTGCCTGTGGTGATTATATTTGAATGACCATATGAGAATTGATAATTCCTGTGTCACATTTGATTTTTTGGGGGGGGGGTAATTATGATACTTCCACTGCACTGATGTTGCAGTGGAAAACCTAAGGTCAAGTTTGTCTATTATTACTTTTTTGATTCTCTCTGAGTGATTCAGTCTTTTTTCTTGACTGCTCCAAGCATTTAACTTTTTTAAAACCTGGCAATTTAACTTAGACATGTCATGATGTTGGACATCTTGGATCAGTTAAATAAATTTTTATTGAAATACAACATATAAAAAGAAGTGCTCAATTGATAAGTATACCAACTGACAAACCTACAAATAGACCTCCCTCCTATAACCACTGCTCAGATAAAGAAATAGATTATTGCCATTAATTTAGACCACTCCTAAATATGCAAATTGTATGATTCTACTTTGTGTACAACCAGAAAAATGATAGTTGTACTCCAGTTGTGTACAATGAACTAAAATTAAAAAAAAAATTAGACTACTCCTTACGAGTTCTTCCATTTATTGCCTAAGGCAACCATTATTCTGTCATATCAACATTAATTAATATTTCCTATTTTTTAATGTTTGGTATACAGAACTCCACCAAATTATGTGCTCCTCTGTTTCTGGCCCCTTCAGTTGATGTTACATTTGTGAGATTGAGCTAATACAGGGGATTGCACTGAAAAAAATATGAGTCTTAAAAATCAGATATCTAATCCAGTATGAAGCTGTACTCATACTTCCAAAGAGAGTGGCAATCAAAAATCTCAAAGAAGGGAGAAACAGTACTGGTATATTCTTTGTGCCTTTCTAGATCCTTCCTTCCCAAATTGGAAATGAATTTTTTAAATAAGAATGGGTTAAATAAGACAGGGTTGTTAAGTGAAGTGTATGGGCCACCTTACACATGGGAGGGTGGTAAGATTGTGGAACCCATATACACAACCTTACATGGCATTGTCCAGGAATGTATACCCTGTAAATCCATGAGATCCACATTTATTTACTGTATGTAATTCTTTGCCATCCTTTAAGAATACTCAAGAAGTGGGTACTCTTCCTTGTAGCAAATATCATTAGTTTATTTACCAAGACCTGAAATTATAAGCATGTTTATAAGGAAATTGGTCTGGGTCACTTGTCTTTTTTCTTTCCCTGAGAGTGCTCCCTAGCACAGTAAGTGAAAGCATCATAATTCAGCTGCTCTAACTCTATCTCTGCATACTGAGTCACCGTCATTGTACATTCATTCATTCCTTTTCATTTTCACAAAGTACATTGCGATGAATCCATCAGGATTTTTTCTGGAATGTTCTATTGTTTTGTTTGTTTTTTATTTTTACAGACTGCATTTTTATTCATTGTACACAAATGGGGTACCACTTTTCATTTCTATGGTTGTGCACAGTGTAGATTCATACCATTTGTATAATCATACACGTACATAGGGTGATGGTGTCTGTCTCATTCCACCATCTTTCATTCCCTTGCCCCCTCCACCCTCTCCTTTCCCAGTCTTCCAGTTCAGGGCTATAAACACTCTTGTACATGATTCACACATATATTGTTTTCAAAGAATGCAAGAATGAAATTACAAGGTTACACAGCATACACTTATGTTCAGCTTCAGTGGATACTGACAAAATTTTTCAATGTAGTTGTACCTATTTCTGTTATGACAAATAGCAAATGCGAGTTTCTATGTACTTCAAATCTTCTCCAATGCTTTGTATTAACAGTTTTAAAATGTACTATTCTGATATGTGGGTGGTGGTACTACATCTAGTGATTTTGGCTTTCTTCGATTACATTAGTAATTTATTTCACATTTTAAAATAATCATCTACTGATGATTAGCCTTTTCTAAGTTTTAAAATTATTTTTTTAATTATTCATTTTTACATCCCTAAGACTTTTTCCCTTATTTTTTCTGTTCCTTTGTTCTGTTTTCAAAACTTTTCTTCTTTTTTGTCATTAATGAAATGGATTTTTATCAACAAAGTTGATATAAGGTGTTTGTATCGTGAATTGATATGTATTTATAATTTTGGTTTTACATTTCTTTTTGGTTATTATATTTATTTAAGAAAATGCTTTGTAAAATCCCAAAAAGTTGTGTGTCAGTAGTTATTCTTCTCCAGTTTTTATAGTCACCAAGTGAAGTCTAAGATTTCAACTTTTTCAACTTTTGGTAATTTAATAAAGTTTACTTTGTTACTTTATATGTGGCCGTATTTATAAGTTTTCCATATAATATTCTTTTTCTGTAGTTTAGAGGATTGCCAGTATCTCTAAACCTAATCCTTCCAGTTTTAAATCCACAACAAAACAATATCTCTTTGAGAAGCAAAAAACTCTGAGTCTGAGACTCATGGGTCTGGATGAAGTCCTCTGCACATCCCAACCACTTGCTGTGCTCTGAGTTCCATATCACTGGTCCTATCTTCTGTTTTGCGGAGCGAGGGAAAAAAGTCTACTGACCTGAATGAAGGTCCTAGAGCTCCAATTGTTGATAGCAGGTTTTGAAGAAAATAAAAAAATTTTTTTTCCCATTTGAGTGCCTCTGTGCATAATTGTCTCAGACCTATTGGATTTTTTTTTTTTTCAGGGAAAATACCTTGGAGCAATCTCAGTCTTTCCCTCACCTCTACATTCCTCTAGCTCTAGCTTCAGAATGCACCCCCACCTGCAAGGCCCATGTTAGAGTGAACCACCCACTACTGATGAGCAGTTGGATGAAGAAAGATCTGAGGACATCAGTCTTCCAAAGCCCATCTTGCCCCTAGCTCTCTTCTTTGCAAATGAGATGAAATTTGCCAGCATTTCCTCCACCTGCTTTTTACTGCACTGCACCATTCTCATGGCAAGGCTGTTTATGCATTTGTCCCTAGTGAATTCATTCATATTCATTCAATCAATCATTTAACAATTCATAATCTACATTATTCTTTATTTCCTCTAGATTTATTTGACGAAAGAAAGCAAGAAGGAGTCACTATGTAAGTTAATGTTTTTAACATTCTACTATTCTGTTCATTATTTTTTACTTATTTTAGGATAGGTTTCATCAATAAAAATTGGCAATACAAATTATCACAGATAATTTGCAGATTGTCAAGAATAGATTAAAAGTATACTTGTGAAACAATTTTGTTTTAGTAAAACAAAGAACATTGAGTAGAGAGAATAAATTCTAATGTTATATATTTGAAAAAACCATTTGGTGGAATGTCTGTATTTTTGTTTACTTCATAGAACTACTGTGGAGGAAATGGTTGTCTGGTAGAAAAAAATCTATTAATGACCTACAAGAAGATGTTAGAAATGCTTTACTTCTATGAACTTCAAAAGTTATATATTATATTGTGATTTTTGAAGTTTTTATTGATTTATTTATCTTTGTGTTTAACAACTGATGTTTAATCCTAATTATGTATGGTATTTTAGCTTGAGTATGAAAAGTTTTATGTCTGACTTTAGTTTCAAGTGTTATTTTTGCTTTTCCTTCTTTTACAATAGGATTTAAAATAGGGCAGTCATATGTCTTTATGCAAGAAGAAACCTGCTAATAATAAAAATATATACATAGGAAAACAAATTAATTCTATGAAAACTTACAGTAAACTCATGACATAACCTCAGTCAGTTGTAAAAAATCGTGTTTAAATAGACTCAGGAGTACCTTGCTGTCTGCGGTGAGTACTTATGAGCCCTATGAAGAAATGGTTCACAAGATAAGAATTCTGCTGCTCGGTCCAATTGGAGCTGGGAAGTCTAGCTTTATCAACTCAGTGAAATCTGTTTTTCGAGGCCATGTGATGAATCAGGCGCTGGTGGGCTCTGACACAACTGGGATATCTACAAAGGTGGGTATATTCTAGGCTACCCAGCCTTTTTTCTTTGTTCAAGGAGTTATTTTTGAAAAGCCTTTTGTGGATTAGCTTTATTCCATGTAGACTTTACCTCAGTTTACAACAAACAATGTGCTTTTGAAGTTTGTTTATTCCTTTTTAGTACAGGACATATTCCGTTAAGGATGGGAACGATGGTCAATGCTTGCCCTTCATTCTGTGTGACTCGCTGGGGCTGAGCGAGAAGGAGGGCCTGTGTATGGAAGACATATTCTGCATCTTGAAAGGCCATGTTCCTGACAGATACCAGGTAAGATTTAGCTAATCATTAAGACATTGTAACTGATTTTTACAAAATGTGTATTTTTGCCCACTATCCATGACATCAGAGTCTCTTTTAGCGCACCATCACTTACCTTTTGAAAATATACTTGCTAAAATTCCTTTGTTCATTTTTGGTGGTGAATTTTACAAAGAATAAAAATAATTCAAAAGACTTTCTGTCATGGCTTTTATAATAACCATAAATTCTGTTCAACTTTCCATAAGGTGATTTTTCCTACGTAACAAAAGTCTGAAGGTAGGTAGCCTGGGGTTAGTGTAGAAGCTTGTAAGTTGAGTAATTTCAGAAATCCTTCTGCTTTTTTGAGCACCTCAGCACTGGACACTGAGAACGAATGTTTGTGTCCCCCACCACCCAAAGTTCATAAGTTGAAGCTCTAATCACCCAAGTGATAGTTTGAAGGTGGGACCTTTGGGAGACAATTAGAGGTATCTCCTCTGCTTGCAAGGATTCAGCCAGAAATACAGTCTGTGAACCAGAAAGAGGAACATCACTAGACATCAAGTCTTCTGGTACCTTGCTGTTAGACTTCACCATCTCCAGAATTGTGAGAAATAAATATTTGTTGTCAAAGCCACCTCTCTATAGTAATTTTATTAGTAGGCTCACCTAAATAAGGCATGTGTCTTTCATTTTTATGTTCTCAGGGTGTTCATGCTGAGCACTGTCAGTGTACAAGGTCAGAGGAAGAGTTAGATTACAGAATCATGTCAAGTCTTTTTGTATTTTTTTTTTAATTTCAGGTTCATCTTCATAAACATTTAGATCTTGAATAAATCATTAATTTTCCTTGAACCAAATGCACAATCTTGCCAACATCTTTCATTGGATGTCTTTTGTATCTTTTCTTTATCAAATCTGTATAGGGATCTGTTTGTTTTTTCTCTGGTTTGTTTATTGATGTATTTATCTATTCATTTATGATATTATTTTAATTTTCCATACTGCTTAATTTTTAGTTACCATAGCAGTCAATTACTTCTTAATAAATTACTGGATAAGTCACATTTATTACTTATTTATGGCTTTTGTTTTCCTTGACAATTTTCACATGTATCCTTTTTGAAGTTAGCATGCTTGTGTTTTGTTTGTGCTTGATTTGTTGTTATTTTCACTGAAATTTTATTAACATTTTCATGTTGAAAGTTTATTCATATCTTTACAAATCAGTGTATCTATTCAGAAACATATATTTAATTTTCTGTTCATGCAAATTTATTTCATTCTTTAAAATAGGGTTAACATGTAGGTACTGTTTAGGTTCCTTTGAAACCTCTTTAAACAAATAAAAAGTTTTATTATAGAACATTTTAAACTTATGTGAAAGTAGAAAAAATGGATTAATGAATACCAGGTACTTAGCTTCAAAAAATTTGACTCATATCCAAATTTTGTTTCATCTGTATTTACTCATCTTCTCCTCTCCTGTATTATATTGAAGCAAATCAAAGAAATTCTAATATTTCATTCATAGTTGAATATACATTTATAAGCATAGAAATAAATACACAGGGGCATATATCTTTCCTTAAACATAGTCAAAGTACCCTTATCACATCTAACATGTTCAGTGTTTTGGGTTTCCTTGCTTCTCTAATGCTGTTATTTATTCATGTTCAATGCCTATATCCACTTATTAATGAGGATGTGAAAATGTTGATATTATGTTTTTGTCCTTCCTCATTATTTCACATACAAAAGAGAAACTTCCCCACATCTACAGATTGCATAGTGGTGCAAAGGAAAAACTCAGAAATATGCGTGAATTTTTGTCCATTTTATGAACTTTTGAAATAGCAAGTTGTTTCCTTTGTATTCAAGGAACCTCTCTTCTTCCCCTGCCCCTTTAAATAATTTCCTTCCCTCTTTCTATAAATAACCATGCAAGGTTTACAGTTTATTTCTTTAATATATAAGAAAATACATATAGCTTTGTGCTTCTGCTTTTCTTAGAGAAGTGGTGTAGCACTATATTTTATGGATATATCAGACTTTTACTGCTGCAAATAATCTATGGTGAACAGCCTTGTCTATCTGTATATGGTTTTGCATTTTGCAACTATTTGTGGGACATCCCAGCAGAGCAATTGCTAGTTCAAGAGTAAAGACATCTATCACATCTTGAATCATTTCCCCTCCCTACTCTCTGCCTGGTCATGCCACCTTTCTGTGATTTCTTTCACATTCATCTTTCCCCACATTGCTTTTTTTGTCTAGAATACTTTTTCTAGACTAACTCTGCCTTTTTCTAGCCCTCAGATTGCTTGTCCCTTGGTCACACAGAAGCATTATCTGATGAGGTGAAAGGGCAGCCAGCTACTTGCATAATGACCATGATTGTTAGCCTTGTAATATTAGAGATTGTCTCTTTTGTTCACTGTTTTGTTCACTTATACAGTTCCTGGTGCATAGCATATGGTCATAAACATTTGTTGACTGATACATTGTTTTCTTTCTACCTTACAGTTTAATTCTATGGAACCAATCACATCAAGGCATCCTAATTATATTCATTCCCCATCACTGAAGGACAGAATTCACTGTGTGGCATTTGTGTTTGATGCTAACTCTGTTGAACTACTCTCTCATGAGTTGGTAGCAAAGATCAGGAGAATCCGAAGGGAGGTGATAAAATGTGGTGAGTCTCATTCTACTTTGCTACTAAGGGTAACTGATTAGACTTTATTGTAGAATGTTTTGGGGGTAGGGTAGGATGAACGACTTAAGTAATTGCAAATTTGAATCTCTCCTGGCTCATGACCTCTCTTTTCCTCAATCTTAATCAATATAATCAGTACACACACACACACACACACACACACACACACAAATTGGGATCTCTCTTGTGTACTCTTTGCTAATCGAGAGTTCAACTCCTCCTTCACATCAGGCCATGGAGTTTTTAACCCTACTTGGTCCTTTGTGGAACTGTCATGATGGCCATCCTATTCAGGGGTCTTCATCTATAGTGGCTCCTATGTTAATGTGGGTGCTGGGTCAGTGGTTGGACAGGAGCTCCCTTATTGTGTCTGTGTTACTAAAGAAATCTCCCTTTTGTAATATATGGAGATACCTGTGGCCGTAATGCCCAGCTTTACCCTGACCTCAGTGGACCCTGTCAAGAGTTAATCCTTCTTTCTTGATGCGTTTCCCCAGTTAACCCCTTTTGCTTTTGTTTGCTTATTCTTAAGGCCTGTGCATCTTAATGTTTTTCTACAAGTTATCTGCTACAAGTTACTTACACATCTGTCTTGGAAGGAATTTACAGAAACTTTAAAAGTAACCTAAAGGGCCTGGGGATGTGGCTCAGTGGTAGAGTGTTTTCCTAGCACGTGTGAGATCCTGAATTTGATCCCCTGCACCAGAGGAAAAAAAGCTATTTGAAGAACACTTGTGACCTTGCTTTTTACTTCATTGTTCATTACTAATGACTACTTAACAGCAAGAAAAAGAAAATGAAGCAGAAAAGTAAAATGTTTGTAGGGAGAGGCAGCAGAAAGACTTTGAAGAAAGGAAAAAGAAAGGATTAGGGAGTAAAGATGCCCCACTTTGACTTTTCTTGGTCTTACCAATTTTGAGTGGGCATGAGCCAGTTTGTCACAAATTTCATCAAGTTAGAAGCTGGAAATGATTTATTTACCTGCTCACTGAAATTTAAAATCTTACAACTGCGGTGTTTCAGGAGGTACTTGCTAAAATTGTGAAGCAGGAAGGGTTTATTTGTGAAGTCCCAATGCATTCTTCTCCTTTTTAGATGTCTCTTCTCCCTATCATCTTCATTAGAGCCCTTGGTTTTTTCTCTATAAAATTAGTTAGCAATATTGTAGCATAAATTTCACTTACCTTTCCCAAGATGTGGCTTTATTTGAGTCTTCATTTCTTACCATGGAATGCAATGAAGGAGATATCCCTTGTCAGAGAAATTCCAGGTACTATGTCCAGGAGGATTTTTTTTTTTTTTTTTTGAGAGGTGGATGTGGGAGAAATTCCCAAATCTAAAATTGTTCCATGGGGAATCTATGACCTGGTTGACACTTGACTAACTTAAAAATACTGATGCTGTGTGTAATGATAAAAGCAGTATGTATCTGTTTGACATAGGCGTGGCACATCTGACTTTGCTCACTCATGTGGATAGCATGGATCTGATTACAGAAGGTGACTTTCAGGACATCTATAGCTATGTGCCTGTGAAACTCAAGGTAATGAGTTATGCTTCATGTAAACACATTTTTTTGGATATGTCATTATGATTCCATGACATTGCTCTGTATAAAAACAAAATAGACATACTGAGTTTAAGAAGAATTAAAATAACTTCTTAGATAATTAGGATTCATTTCCCAACTTTTTAAAAGTAAATGTAAACACAGACATATGTGTTTATGTCTATATCTATATAATCTTTACAGTTACACTGATGAATAATTTCATTCATTATAATTTAATTCAATTAAGTCTATTATTGATTGCCTTTAAGATCAAGCTGGTATGATAGTCTCTAATTAGACACCAGATAATTAAAACAATTCCCCTGCGCAAAAAAGTTTATAATTTCATAAGTGGGGTGAGAGGATTGGAGGGTGGTATAAGAAAAAATTGGCAAAATAATATGATATGATTAAGTATGACAGATATCATGAAATGACTAAAAAACAAAGTGCCTCAAAGTTTAGAGGAAAATGTCATGTGGGAAGATTTCACCAATGAGGTGGCACTGGGAAGTGGCTTTCAAGTGGCTTTCACTTTAGGAAGTGAAGAGACAAATAGGGGGAAAGTCAGTATATCAATGGAGGAGAAAACATCATGCCTGGGAGCATGAATTTGCTCAATTTAGTTGGTGGCAGGTCTTTGCAAAGGGAGATAAAATGAGAAAGGAATATTCACAAGAGACAATGTTACTTATTTTGTGCATCGTGGGGAATCATAGGAATTTTTTGAAAGGGTAGCAGTATGTTCAAAGTTAAGCTTCACAGAAACTAATCTGTTTGCCACTGTGGGCAGAATACATTAGCGCCAAAAGGGATATGGCGATAGGGACACCAGTTGTGAAATGTAATAATAGCTAACAAGTACTAAGCACTATGTATGTGATAGATTTTTCTCATTCACCGCTAATAACAATCCTATGAGATGCATCCTGTCATTACTACGTTTTATAGATGAGAAAGTGAAGGCACACAGAATTCAGCACTTCTAATGTTTATTGACAGTGCTAAGAAATGACAGAGCCATACTGTGAACCCAGGCAGTTTGGCTACAGAGACAAACTAGTCTAAGTGAGAATTAAGCATTGGTCTAGTCAACTCCACTTATTCTGAGAATAATTTTTAAAGAGAAACAGGAAAATCATGGACTCTAGTGTCTGTTAAAAATGCTTCGAGTTCATAGAAGTTTTTATAGTAGAAACTATACTTTTTGTTTCTAATTTATAATGAATCTATTACATGTATTCTAAATGAAAAGTGTCAGTGATATTAGAACCTGACAAATTAAGTTTTTCCAGAAATTATTTATGGGGTCAGATGTTCATTTTTTAACAATAGTAAAATTATTGTCAAGCTCCTACTTTTTTGTTATTATTTTCATAATTTATGTTGCCATATATATTTTTTTACTATTTCAAGATCCCTGTGTTTTAATTTCTGTATGACAGCTAGAGGCAGTCCACAGAAAACTTGGATTTGCTCTTTCTGACATCTTGGTGGTCAGCAATTATGTCTCTGAGTGGGAACTGAACCCTCTGAAGGATATTCTGATTCTCTCTGTACTGAGACAGATGTTGTGGGCTACAGATGACTTCCTAGAAGATTTGGCTCTTAAATAAACAGGTAGATGCTTTTGGTGGTGTAGAAGTTTGAAAGTATCATCTATTTGGCTAAGACTTCCTGCCTGGATCTTTTGTATATCTGGCACTTCTCTGTCTCTTTGTGGGTCTTGCTCTGTGATTAATCTGGCCCTTTAACCCCTGGCTGGATGCACTGTCTTGCCTCCTCTCTTACCACCTCCAAAATATTCTGAGAACTCATACTAGTTCTCTTCCTCCCTGACTTGTTTTAAGATGAAATTTTTGAAATGATCTATCTCTGTCATTCCCATTGTCTGAAAATCCCTTGTATCCTTGGCCTCCTGTCTCAGAATATGTTTCTTTGCTTGGGAAATAGAACTGGATTGGATATTTGGATTTTAAGCTACCTGATCGCAGCAACTACTAGAGTCACTTCAAGAGACAATTGTCCTTGACAATAGCTCCCACCATTGAAGGCAATCCAAGTAGTAAGAGACTTGAAACACTAAATGTGTTTGGGTAATGTCAGAGAGATATTCCAGTAATAATGATCCAGTGATGGACAAAATAGAAATGGAATAGTGACTGAAGAGTGTCTTTGGGAAAATGCATCCATAAGCAGGTTGCGGTCTTGCCTTTGAGGTAGGCAACAGAACCACTGTAATTGCCAGCTTCTATTTCCAAAAAGTCTGAATCTATGGTTCTCATCCTACTGAAAGCAACATAAGCTTCCTGGTTTCCTGAAGGAATCCCCTGAGAGAAATCATGCTTGTTGGAAGCCTAATCTCTCTCACCCTATAGATGGTAAAAAGTTGGTTGAAGAAGGCAAAGTCCACACAATGTATAATGCCTGTCTATTTACTGACTCATGCTGTGGTCATTGTCTTTGCATTCAGTGCAGATAAGATCTATAGAATCGTATAATTAAAATGTACTGTGAGGGGAATTAAATCATAGAAATTTGTGGGATTCTATGAAAGACTTCAAATGGAACATATCAGTGGATCACCAGATAAAACCTGGTTGTTAACTCATGAAGGTTAGAAACCAAGGGCTGGTGCACTTGCCCATTCCTTGGATGTATCTATTTGGGTGCATAAACTGAACAGGTACAGTGTTCCTCAAGTTATACGTATTAGGTGGAACCATGACCTTTGTGGGAAAGTGACAACATGGCAACAAAACATCCAGCATGCTGTCAGGAAGAGAATTTACAAAAGAAGAATTTGGGTAAGAGTCTTTGAGGGCAAAGGTCAGCAGCTAAAATATTTTGGACTTTTAGTGGTTACCCAAGTGACATCCACTAGGTCCTGATTAGAATAAATGCATGTTAGATGTTTACTTTGCTTATTTTTGGCTTATAGCAATGACTTAGGACACCATTAAAGATTTGGAACAACATAATGTGAACAAATTTGGTCTTCTAGATGATACTTCCTCATATCAGAATACACACACACACACACACACACACACACCTCCCAGTTGTGTGTGTACAAAAATGAGCTAAGAGACAACATCATATATACTTAGAACTGGATTGGAGCTAGCGCTGTTTCTTATTAGACGTAATCTTTGATTATTTGTCCCTTTCTGAGGATCTTAGATTTCTGCATTTTTGACTTGAGTTTTGGACCACTCTCTCTACATACAATATGGTCAGTGCTAGGAAGAGAATATACCTTTTGTGTTTATGGTCTCAGATTTGGCATTATTCGTGTTCTCTTGTATCACCTTGCACATAGTATATGTTGCACTGTTGCATTCAAAGATTAGACTTCTATGTCTAATCAATTTAGACATAGAAGATGTTTCAATTTATTTTATTCAGATGTTATTTAAGTTCTTGGAAAATTAAATTAGACTATCATATTATCTCCAGTCCTCTCTTACTCTCAAATGGTGGATAAAGTCTCATACATTAACTTTGCTGGCCTGACTCCGCTATTAGGGCTGTCCATCTCCATGGTGCCCATACTTCTAAATCCAGCAGTGTTTAGACCTCTAGTTTCCCAATGCCCTGTTTCCCTCCAGTTTCATTATATAATGAAAAGAAATGTCTTGTTTCTCTTTCTTTTTCAGTGCTCAGAAGTGAACTATCAAGTGTGAAAGGAGGAATATAACTATGTGAACCTTCCACAAATTAAAAATTTTGCCACGTCATAGAAGAATAAAACTGAGAAAGGAAAAAATAGGAAAGAGAGAAGTAGCTGAGAGTAAAAGGGTGGGTTTTATTTGTGTCTAGATTGAATAGTATCTTCAGAATCATAGTCTCTGCAATAACTAGGAATAGCAAGATTTTATCATTAATTGTGAAAAATAGTCATCATGATTTTGGATTTATATTATGTATCTGTGAGAAATAAAATATCATCTTATAAAACCTAGGTTTAACTTGAGTATGTGCGATTTTTGGGAAAAGTTTATTTTAATAAGATTTGTCAAAATCTTCTAATCCTCATCTTGTTCATTTTGTTATTTAATTTATTTATTTATTTGCAGGGCTGAGGATTGAACCTTGTCTTATGGTATTTCATTTATAAAGTATTTAATTTTATTCTCTGTGGGTCACCACTTTGTGTTGTATATTTTACCTTAAAGTTGTTTCTTCTTTAATATCTGAACCTCTTTTCCAGAATGTGGTGATTGACATTAATGAGGGTTTCACAAGACTAAAACTGACAGGGACTATAGCTTGATCACTCTAATATCAATTATGACTACTTTTATTACTAGGGAAAAAATTCAGCCTGAAGAACATGAATAAAAATAGGATTGTCAAAAAAAAAATTGGATTGTCTATCAAACCACAGAAAATTCCGGGATTCAACTGGCCTCAGGGGTGACTGATTCTAGATTCACAAGTTCTTCTCTCTATGTATGTATTTATCTGTCTGTCTCATTGTCTCTCTCTCATACCCCTTTTCCTTCCTTCATTTTATGTGTTGTTGTCATTCTCTCAGACTAGCATTCTTGGTAAATCTTAGGCCTTCTGTGTCCAAGCCTCAGGCTCACATTCATACTGCTTTGGGACCAGAAAGAAAGAGCACTTTTCATTCCTAGTTTCATTACGGAATGAATTTTTGTACTGTACGAAAGAACTGTAGTTGATCTGGCCTGAGTCATGTATCTCCACCCAGGAACAATCACTTTGTCTAGGGAGCAAGAAAAAAAATGATCACCCTTCTTCAGGTCATGTCTTGCCAAGAAAGGTGATTTATTATTGGAAGAGTTAATTGTGGATATGGTCACTGTTGGACTAACTGAGCTAAAAAGGAACCATAATATGCATCTGGAATGTTTCACATCTAGTTCCTCTTATAGATTATAGGGTTTGTGACAAAAGAAGTCTTGTAAATATGTCAAAAAGTAAAATTAGTTAAATTTACTTTTAAAAAAAATTATGCAGGATTTTAAAGTTGCATAATTTTCTACTTAAGCTTTGTTTTCCATTTCATTATCAAAAGAAAGCCAGGCTTAATCTACTTTCTTGTGGGAAGAACCACAGTGTACATTCTACATCCTACTATCCTCCATCCTAGTAAACTCTAGCATGCTAATATAAACTAGAAAGATGAACTTCTACTTGATCATTTATCTACACTAAACCTATTCATTATAATGATACTATCATGATAAATTCCTCATCAGAAAAGGAAGCTGGGGTAGAAATGAGTACTGTGATAGTGCATTCAGTTCAATTTTGAAGAAAAAACTTTCAGCAGAGAATACTGAATAGACGTACTTCTTGGTTTGTATATACTGTATATATACAAATGTTGCCAGGCCCTACTAATAAGGAAGGCACAATGGTTTGTAGGCCTACTTGGATTCTGAAGGATATATTTATTGCTCCCAATACATTATTGACCTTTATATATCAAGCTATCTAAAGAAAGTATGAGTTCTAATAGGGTCTGGAACAAAAGAGGATTTGAGAGATTTACAAAGGAAGAGCTATCACCCAAGTGGCAAAATTAAAACCACGTTATGCTGATGTACAAATTATTAGGAAGTACCACACAGACTGAATTCTGGAAGATGTCTGTTATGTGTTAGATGTTGACTTTGCTTATCCTTTGGTTATAACCAAATCTTGGGATACTATTAAAGATCTGGAACAACAAAATGTGAACAAACTCTGTCTTCTAGGCTATATTTCATCAGATTAGAGTATACACATCACAGTGGTATATGTACAAAAATGAACTAAGAGACATAGTATCATATAAACTTAAAATTTCCGTAGTCTTTGTTTAGTAACAATTTGATTAAAACCTGGATGAGTCCTTCTGCTGTCTTTTGGCAAGATGTGTAAAAGAGGATGTGGTAAGTTCTGTGCAAAATTCTGCATATCTGTGGCTCTTTCATTGAAAGTGATGATCAGCAGTGCTAACTGTCCAAGAGCTGAAGGTCTGTGTGCCCTCTCTGTGACAAGGACCAGGGGACCTTTTCCTGATATGGGCAACATGGTAATGGCTACAGTAAAGAAAGGCCAACAAGAGCTCAGAAAGAAGGTACATCTGGCCATGGTAATTTGACAATGAAAGTCATAACAAAGAAAAGATGGTATGCTTCTGTAGGTGCAGATGACTTCATTGGGGTCATAGGAAACAATAAAGATGGGTAAAAGATCCTGTCATCATGGGTTCATCATCTGATCATGGAACCTTTGTAAAGGAGTGGCACCCAGGATTACATCCAATGGAGGCAATGTTGCCTGATCTTCCCATGTATTTGTAAAAATAAAAACAAAATTAAAAGATCAACCATTAAAAAGTATATGCTCCAGCTTCCCTACCCCCAAAGAAGAACTAGATTGGGCATTAAATTATCTAGTGATAAAAACATGATGATAAGCAACACAAAGGACTGGTAGGCTTGATTTGGTGAATGTAAAATAGGAAAACCACTGGAAGGTTTTTGTCATATGCTTGTAGGGAAAGAGGACAATGATATGCTCATACACATTTTATTTTTCCATCAGAAAATTTCTTTTACCTTTTTTTTTTTTTTTTTTGGTACTGAGAATTGAACCCAGGGGCACTCCACCACTGAGCCATCTCCCCAGGCCTATTTTGTATTTTACTTAGAGTCAGGGTCTCACTGAGTTGCTTAGGGCCTCTCAAAGTTGCTGAGGCTGGCTTGAACTTACAATTCTCCTGTCTCAGCCTCCCAAGCCGCTGGTTTACAGGTGTGCACCATTGCGCCTGGCTAGAAAATTTCTTTTACCTTGCCAGATCCAGTTGTGTTAAGTTTGGGCTACCATAACATATCCCAACAAAGTGGGAGGCATTTCTATTGAAGATACTATTTCAGTTCCTCTGAATTTGATGTGCATACTGGTAAGAAAATGAGGGACTGGATAGACACTCCCTCATGTGTCTAAACTAAGGACTGATTAAATGTCTAGAAGTGTGTTTATGTGTCCCATCATTACTTACCTTTCTTCTCTTTCTTCTCAGAAAAGGAGAGAAGAGGAGCCCAGGTAGGGTTATTACAGTCATTTTCAATGTAGGTAAGCAGGAGAGACACATGTGAGGAGTAAACTGTGGTAATAAATAGGTAACAAATGGCAGATGGAAACGGAGTGCAGGAATGTATAATGATGCCAGGATGCATCACTCTTTTCCTAAAATTATTTCTCAGAGCAGGAGAAAAACACTCAACTATTTCAGTTATAATGCCATTTAATTGCAAACTCAGGCAGAAGATCCTGGATTTTTTTCCTCTCTGGGAGGGAGATGCACACTGAAGGCAAACTACAAGACTGACATGAGAACTCTGATTTTATTATTTACCAAAAAGATGTCAAGTACATTTGATGACCCACTCCAAAATTAGCTGGTTGGAATTTCCATTCAGGGCCTATGTTATTGCTTATACTTATCATATTGATTCTATTGGTCCTGGAGAGAAATCCAACCCTTAAACTGAAGTGGGCATATTGTGACTCAGCTGGGTAAGAGAATGAAAAAAACGTTCCACCAACTTCATTTCTAGTAGGTTGGTGTTTCCTCTGCTCTTTTGACTAAACCACACGCTAATGTGGAAGGAACCTTAAACCAGTAAGATATTTAGGACAACAGAATTGTGTCCAAGAAATTGAACTATTCTGAAGGCTCTCTCTTCACATTGCTGATTGTTTCCTTTGCTGAGAAGAAGCTTTTATCAAGAACACAGGCAACAACAGGTGTTGGCGAGGATGTGGGGAAAAGGGTACACTCTTACATTGCTGGTGGGAGTGCAAATTGGTACAGCCACTCTGGAAAGCAGTGTGGAGATTCCTTAGAAAACTTGGAATGGATCCACCATTTGACCCTGCTATCCCACTCCTTGGCTTATACCCAAAGGACTTAAAATCAGATTGCCTCAGTGATGCAGCCACATCAATGTTCATAGCTGCTCAATTCACAATAGCTAGATTATGGAATCAACCTAGATGCCCTTCAGTAGATGAATGGATAAAGAAACTGTGGTATATATACACAATGGAATATTACTCAGCTATAAGGAAGAATAAAATTATGACATTTGTAGGTAAATGGACGATGTTGGAAACTGTTATGCTAAGTGAGATCAGCCAATCACAGAAATCCAAAAACCGAATGGTCTCTCTGACAAATGAATGATGATGCATAATGCGGGGGGGAAAGATGGCAAGAATGGAGGAAAGATAGCTAGCATAGAGGGAAGGGAGGGGTGGGGGCGGGTGGGGGGTAAAATTAATAACAGAGTGTATGACAGATACCATTGCTCTGTGTAAATGCATGAACGCACAGATGGTGTGACTCTACTTTGTGTACAACCAGTGAAACAATAGCTGTACTCCATTTGTGTTCAATAAAAAAAAAAAAAAAAAGAAATTGAACTATTGCCTGATATAATAACTAAATATCACTGATGGATTTGTCTCTGAAACTTTGAAAAAGACTATGTGGAAACCTGATGCATCAAGGTTTTAACTGCACCAAGGAATCAACTGATAGTCTCCTGGAGCACCAATATTATAAGTGCCAACTATATACTTGAATAGCATCCATGGCTCAAACAGTCAGCACTACCTCTATTTATAGAGTATTAACTAACAGTGACTTCCGCATACCAAGAGGGACTGAAAGCCTGAGGAATTGGGACTTGAACTGGTGAATCAAGTGTAGATGTTCTTTCTAGAGATTCACCATCATTTCAGGAAAGAGTTTTAACTCAGGTAAGGGACATTAGAGGGAATACTGTCACTAGAAAGGCCAATTAGAAAGACAGTGGAGCTATCCAAAATTTAAGAAGGAGGAAATGAAAAAAAAAAAAAAAAGGAAGGAGAGGCAGGGAGGGAGAAAGAGTATGAGGGAAAGCAAGAGGGTGCTGAGAGAGTAAGACCATGAAAACTGGCTCTGAATGAACCAGAGGCTTAGACGATGGAAACTCAAGGAGCAACCTACTATTACTGGAAATGCCATTACTGGAAAACCATTACTGGAAATGCAATCCTACTGCTACTTTCTCAGAAATAGAATGCTCAATTTTGAAAGGTCATAATATAATAGTGGGTTCATTTTGACATAATCATACATGCATGGAATATAATTTGCTCCAAGTCAATCCCCTGAGCTTCCTCTTTCTCTCCCCTCTTCCCTCCCCCTTTTCCTCTTACTCTATTCTACTGGTCTTCCATTTATTTATTTATTTATTTATTTATTTATTTATTTATTTATCTATCTTTATTTATTTATTTTTTTTTTATCTATCTTTAAATTGATGCTCTGTACACACAAAAAAGGCAGAATTTACTGTGGTACATTTGTATGTGTACATAGCATAATTTGGTGGATTTCATTCTGTAGGATTCCAGGGATGTTTGCCAACTTGCCCTCCTGTTTATCGGTAACGTCATAGACAATTTCAATGCAAGTGTCTTTTGGAGGAGAGAGGTGTACATCCTGAAATGTCTTCATTTTAAAATTTCTATACACATGTAAAATGATCTCGTGTGAGGAAAACAATCAGAAAATAAAATAAATATTGCTTTAAATTGTTAAAAAAAAAAAAAGAAAAAGAGAAAAGACCATGTCACCCATAGATAAATTAGTTAAGATTGGATAGATCAACACTGTTTCCTCCTTTTGGGAACCAGGTGCTACCTAGAAGCCTGTATCAGTAGAAACTCATTTTTTGGTGACTGACATGTTTTTCTCCCTCACCAGATGATATTAAGAATTTACTGAGCAGTGGTCTCTGGTAACTTTCCCAGTTAGAGAAATGTATATAGCATACTGAACATGGCAAACAGGAGAGTTTTCCTAATTTCTCCTCTGGAGGATTCATCACTTATGAACAAAAATGCATTAGATTTATGAGTGTTGATTTTATATCCTGCTACTTTGCTGAATTCATTCGTTAGTTTTAGAAGTTTTCGGGTGGATTTTTTTGGATCCTCTAAATATAGAATCATGTCTTTGGCAAATAGTGATAGCTAGAGTTCTTCTTTTCCTATTCGTATCCCTTTAATTTCTTTGGTCTGTCTAATTGCTCTGGCTAGAGTTTCAGTGACAGTGTTGAATAGAAGTGGTGAAGGAGTGCATTCTTGTCTTGTTCCAGTTTTTAGAGGGAATGCTTTTAGTTTTTCTCCATTTAGAATGATGTTGGCTATGGGCTTAGCATAGATAGCCTTTATGATGTTGAAGTGTGTTCCTACTATCCCTATTTTTTCTAGTGTTTTGAGCATGAAGGGGTGCTGTATTTTATCAAATGCTTGTTCTGCATCTATTGAAATAATCATAGATTCTTAACTAAATCTATTGATGTGATAAATTACATTTATTGATTTCCAGATATTGAACCAAACTTGCATCCCTGGGATGAACCCCACTTGATCATACTGCACTATCTTTTTAATATTTTTTAATGTGATTTGTCAGAATTTTGTTAAGAATTTTGCATCTATGTTCTTCAGGGATATTGATCTGAAGTTTTCTTTTTTTGATGTGTCTGTCTTAATTTGTTATCAGGGTGATACTAACTTCGTGCAATGAGTTTGGAAGGCTCCCTCCTTTTCTATTTGTTGGTATAATTTGAGAAGTATTGGTGTTAATTCTTTTTTGAAGATCTTATAGAACTAGACTGAGAATCTGTCTGGTCCTGGGCTTTTCTTGGTTGGTAGGCTTTTGATGGCTTCTTCTGTTTCATCGCTTGAAATAGATCTGTTTACCTTCTCTCTCTCTCTTTTTTTTTTAATTTTTATTTTATTTTTTTGTGGTGCTGGGAATTGAACCCAGGGCCTTGTGCATGTGAAGTAAGCACTCTACCAACTGAGCTATATCCCCAGCCCAAAATTTATCTGTTTAAATTATGTATGTCCTCCTGATTCAGTTTGGGTAGATCATATGCCTCTAGAAATTTGTCAATGTCTTTGAGACTTTCTATTTTGTTGGACTACAGATTTTCAAAATAGTTTCTAATTATATTTTGTATTTCAATGTGTCTATTATTTCCTTTTTCATCACAAATTTAAGTAATTTGAGTTTTCTCTTTCTCTTTATTAGCGTGGCTAAGGGTTTATCAATTTTGTTTATTTTTTCAAAGAACCAACTTTTTGTTTTGTCAATTTTTTCAATTGTTTCTTTTGTTTCAATTTCATTGATTTCAGCTCTGATTTTAATTATTTCCTATCTTCTACTACTTTTGGGGTTGATCTGTCCTTTTTTTTCTAAGAAGCTTTGAGATGTAATGTTAGGTTATTCATTTGTTGAGTTCTTATTCTTTTATTGAATGAGCTCAATGCAATGAATTTTCCTCTTAGTACTGCTTTCATAGTGTCCCAGAGATTTTGATATGTTTATCAGTGTTTTCATTTACCTCTAAGAATTTTTTTATCTCCTCCCTGACATTTTCTGCTATCCATACATGATTCAATAACATATAATTTAGTCTCTAAGGTGTTGGAGTAGTTTCTATTTCTTATCTTATCATTGATTTCTAATTTCATTCCATTATGATCTTACAGAATGCAAGGTAGTATCTCTACTTCTTTGTATTTTCTAAAAGTTACTTTGTGGCATAACATATGGTCGATTTTAGATCCATGTGCTGCTGAGAAAAAAGTATATTGACTTGTTGATGGATGGAATATATGTCTGTTAAGTCTAAATTATTGATTATATTATTGAGTTCAATGGTTTCTTTGTTCAGTTTTTGTTTGAAAGGTGAGAGTGGTGTGTTAAAGTCACCTAGTATTATTGTTTTGTGGTCTATTGGATTGTTGAAGTTGAGAAGGGTTGGTTTGATGTACATAGATGCTCCATAGTTTGGGGCACAGATATTTATAGTCACCTGTCTTGCTGATATACTATTCTCTTAAGCAGTATGAAATGTCCTTCTTTGTCCCTTCTGATTAACTTTGGCTTGAAGTCCACTTTATCTGAAGATGGAAACTCCTGTTTGTTTACATGATCTATGTGAGTAATATGTTTTTTCCTATCCTTTCATCTTCAGTATGTGCATTTGTTTGCCTATGAGGTGAGTCTCCTGGAGACAGCATGCTGTTGTATCTTGGTTTTTAATCCATTCTGCCAGTCTATGTCCTTTGATTGATGAGTTTAGGCCATTAATGTTCAAGGTTATTATGGAGATATGATTTGTGTTCTCAGTCCTTTTGGTTTATTTCTAGTTTTAATTTGAATTAGTTTCTCCTTTGATTGACTGTTACTTTAGTGTAGTTCCTCCCTTCACTGGTTTTTACTTTTTTTTTTTCATTTCATCTTCATGGAATATTTTTGTTGAGAATATTCTGAAGTGCAGGCTTTCTGGTTGCTAATTCTTTTAATTTTTGTTTATCATGAAAGTTTTTATTTTATCTTCAAATCTGAAGCTTAATTTTGCTTGATATAGGATTCTTGGTTGGCAATCCTTTTCTTTCAGATCTTGATATATGTTATTCCAGGACCTTCTAGTTTGAGATTCTGGATTGAAAAATCAGCAGAGATCTGTATTGGTTTCCCCCTCTATGTGATCTGATATTTTTCTCTCACAGCCTTAAAATTCTATCCTTATTCTGTATGCTGGGCATTTTCATTATAATGTGCCTTGATGTGGGTCTCTTGTAATTTTGCACATTTGGAGTCTTGTAAGTCTCTTGTTTTTGATTTTCCATTTCATTCTTTAAAATTTGGGAAATTTTCTGATATTATTTCATTGGAGAGATTTTCATTCCTTTGGTTTGTGTCTCCTTGCCTTCATCTATCCTGATAAATTTTAAATTTAGTCTTTTCATGTTTTCCCATAATTCTTGGAAGTTCTGTTCATGGTTTCTTAACATCTTCTGTCCATGGGTCAACTCTATTTTCAAGATTATATATTTTGTCTTCATTGCCTGAAGTTCTGTCTTCCAAGTGGTCCAGTCTGTTGGTGGTGCTTTGTATTGAGTTTTTAATTTGGTTTATTGTTTACTTCAAGAAGTTCTATTTTTTTTCTTTTTTGGAATCTGTCTCTTTATTGAAGTGATCATTTGCTATCTGTATTTGCTCTTACTTCATTGTTTACTTCACAGATCAGTTTAACATATACATTCTGAACTCCTTCTCTGACATTTCTTCCATTGTGTTGTCAATGGATTCTGCTATTGGAGTATCTTGGTTTGCTTGGGGCAATTTATTCCTTTCTTTTTCATGATGTGTGTGTTTGTCTACCCATCTAACAGTATGGCTCTGAGGCAGCAGAGTTTTTACCCAGTGGACTTAGAGTGTCCCTGAAGGTTTATAGTACCTCCCTGTTTAGTGGGAGACAAATAATAACAACAACCAATGCAAACAATTACAGCATTAAAACAAATAATTCCTACAATGATGTCTACAATGTTAATTATCACAATAAACAGAAATGATATGATCAGTTATTGCCTATAAACAAATAGCAAGTTTGCAAAGGGTTTATATTTTCAAATGGTGGATAGGGAGTGAACAGAAGTGATATAGGATGTGATGATTATAAGGGAGGAGGAAAGAAGTAAAAGATTAAAGAAAGAGTGCAAGAAAGAACAATAGAGATTGGCTGTAAGTAGAAGATAAAAGAGAATCCAAGGGAAATAGGTAGGAGAAAAATATACATAAAGCAAAAATTTAACAAAAAATTAAAATGAAAATAAAAGAATATGATACAAAACTAAAATATACTAATCATACATCCTAGTTCACAAAAAACTAATCCATGTAAAACAACTGGCTTCGAAAATGCTAGAGATGAGAAGAAAACCAAAGTATTAAACTGTATAAATGTTCATGCACCATTAAGGTCACAATTAAACAGTGAAAAAGAATTAAAAAGAAAAAGGAAAAGAAAAAACCTTGATGAAACGTTAAAGGATTTCTTTCCTTTGGAGTTCAAAATATTCTCAGCTTCTCTGCTCAGCAGTTTTAGGTGGGGTCCTCTGGAGTGTGATGCTCCACCCTTTGGATTCCTGGAGTAAGAGAGGTAATTCCACAGACGGAGTTCCTGGAGGCAGGGTTTAGCCTTAGGCAGGCTCCAGGCTCTTCTCTGAATGCTAATTGGTCTGGAGATTTTAAATTGGTGCACCGTCAGTGCCCGGTACTTGTTGGTCCACACTTTACTCCAGGGATCTTACCTGGGTTACACTCATGTGGTAGGGGAGTCAATTCTTAGCCCCCTACATCACCTGCAGACCCCTTGTTTCTGGTCTTGGGTTCAGTCTCCAAACAATTTCTCCTGCCCCTGCCCTTCCAAGTTCCAGGCCAGATGCATCTCTCCCAACTGGTCCTATAAGCAGGCAGAATTGAGAGAGAAAGAGCTGGGTGGGTTTCACCAACCAATGGTCCCCTGTGTAAAGCTCTCACCATGCTTGATTTTCTTCTGGTCACTTAAGCACACTCTGTCATGAAGCATGTGTTTACTGGGCCTGTATTTTGGGCCAAACTTGGATTTTCCAGGAATCAGCTTTCTCAGTTGCTGGATGCTGGCACTGCAGCTGCAAAATTCTTCCTTCCTTTGCTCTCTGCATATTGCTTGGAGGGATGGTGGCTTCTTTTACCACACACAGATATCATGGAGTGTGTCCTTCAGGTTTGTTGGGCAATGTCCTTGGTCTTTAAACACTCTACCCAGACATGCTTCAGGCCTCACCAAAATGTGGGGGGTTCCTTTAATCCCCTTATCCCTCCCCTAAGCTCATGGAGGTATCTCTCTGGCTGGAACTTCTGGCCTGACTGTGGCTAGGAAATAACATTTCCTTATTTTATCATATCGAACTTCCTGTGTTGCTAGTCTGCTCTGAATATCCAGTTTTAGGTTCTAGCATAGTCCTTCCCCTACTTTTTTTTTTTTTTTTTTTTGTTCACCCACCTTGCAGAGAAGCTGTCTGTTTACTTACTTGGTTTCATGACAAGGAACAGCCAAGAACATGACCTCCTTTATTATGGCTTTCTTGACCTTAGATTTTCCACAGATTTTCAGCCTCATCTCTCATGACATTCACACCTTGAAAGAGGAATGGCATAAACAAACAAAACAAACAACAGTTATTGAACAAATTCTAATTGACTGAATATCACATTTGACTCTCTAATTGTCCTTCTCCATGAATAACTACAGCAAACACAGAATCAAGTAGTCAAGAAACCCCTATCTCTCACCCTGCACAAAGCTCTACTCAAAATGAATCAAGGATCTAGGAATTAGACCAGAGACCCTGCACCTAATAGAAGAATAAGTCTGTCCAAACCTTCATCATATTAGCTTAGGACTGATATTAACGTGACTCCCAAAGCACAAGAAATAAAAGCAGGAATCAATAATTGGGGTAGATTCAAACTAAAAAGCTTTTTCTCAGCAAAGGAAACAATCAGAAATGTGAAGAGAGAGCCTACAGATTGGGAGAAAATCTTTAACACACACACTTCAGATTGAGCATTAATTTCCAGAATCTATAAAGAACTCAAAAAATTTTACACCAAGAATACAAACAACCCAATCAATAAATGGGCTAAGGAAATGAGCAGACACATTACAGAAGATCCATAAGCAGTATGATGTATGAAAAAATGTTCAACTTCCCTAGTAATAGAAATGTAATCAAATGCAATCAAAGCTACCCTAAGATATCATCTCACCCCAATTAGAATGTCTATTATCAAGAATACAAGCAACAATAGGTGTTGGTGAGGATTTGGGGAAAAAGGTACACTCATACATTGCTGGTGGGGTTGCAAATTGGTGCAGCCACTCAGGAAAGCACCTTAGAAAACTTGGAATGGAACCACCATTTGACCCACCTATACCCAAAGGACTTAAAATCAGCATACTACAGTGATGCAGCCACATCAATGTTTATAGCAGCTCAATTCACAATAGCTGGATTGTGGAACCAACCTAGATGCCCTTCAACGGATGAATGGATAAAGAAGCTGTGGTATGGGCCATTCCATGTACACAATGGAATATTATTCAACCATAAAGAATAATAAAATTATGGCATTTGCAGGTAAATGGATGGAACTGAAGAATATCATGCTAAGTGAAATAAGGAAATCCCCAAAAACCAAAGCTGAATGATTTCTCTGATAAATGGTTGATGATACATAATGGGGGTGGGAGGAGGTAAGGGAAAAGTGGAAGAAGGATGGATTGTTTAGACTGAAATGAGGGGTGGAGAAGGGGTGGGGAAGGAAAGATAAGAGAATGGGACAAACATCATTACCTTATATACATGTATGAATATGCAAATGGTATGATTCTACTTCGTGTGCAATCAGAAAAATGATAATTGTACTCCATTTGTGTACAATGAATTAAAAAAAGACTTGATAAGCGATGCTAAGTCAAGTGGCCATTAATATAGAGAAATTATCCAAATTCCTCCCTCTTACCATATACAACAGGCAATTATAGCTGGACTAACTTTATAAACACTCCTAGGATTTTAGGAAAAATAGAAGGCTTCCTTATAACTTGGGGATAAAGATATCTTTATTAAATCACATTTTATTAAGTAGGGTACAACAATCTAACCAAGAAAAAGATTGAAAATTCAAGTACATAGAAACCATTAACTCTTATATTACAATCTTCTAAGGGACTGAAAAGAAAAAGAAAAGGTAGAACATGTTTGCAACATGGATAACTGACAAACAACAAATAAAGATATATAAATAACTGCAAGTCTAGAAGAAAAACAATTATAAAAAATGAATAAAATTTAAGAAATCACTCTGTATTAGAGGATATTCAAATGTTCGCTAACAGAACAAAAATGTTCTATACCATTAGTAATAATTTCATTCTTTTATATCTTCTATATCATTCTTTTATATCTTTTTTGATATTTGACAGTTTAAGCTGCACTTAAAGAATATGTCAAATTTAATGAGTTTTGACATATGAGTACCTGTGTATTTTAGTCAAAAAAATGAATGTTTTCATCTCCCCTGAAACTTTCATGGAGTCTTTGTAA